>SMSQ01020716.1:0-17421 GCA_019453375.1 Ctenoplectra terminalis | reverse complement strand
TTTTCAGGTTGAAATTTCATCTAAATCAAATTAATTCGTATACCATGGTTTATTAAAATTATTATTTTCAGATTGAAATTTTATCCAAATCAATCAAATTAATCTGCAAACCATAGTTTATTCAATTAATTATTTTCAGGTTGAAATTTCATCTAAATCAAATTAATTCGTATACCATAGTTTATTCAAATAATTATTTTCCGGTTTAAATTTCCTCTAAATCAAATTAATTTGTATACCATGGTTTATTCAACTAGTTATTTTCAGGTTGAAATTTCATCTAAATCAAATTAATTCGTATACCATGATTTATTCAACTAATTATTTTCCCGTTGAAATTTTATCTAAATCAAATGAATTCGTATACCATGATTTATTCAACTAATTATTTTCCCGTTGAAATTTTATCTAAATCAAATTAATTTCTAAACCATTGTTTGATAAAGTAATTATTCTTAGATCAAAACTCCATCCAAATCGTTTCAATTCGATTTCAATTCTGAAATGCATCAGAAATCTGTGTTTCTTTCTAAAAGGTGAGTCTTGCTCGAAAAAGCTGAATGCCAATTACGATTCATGTTTACCCGATGCAGATTCAACATTATGTTTCTAAATTCATATTCAGTTCGACAGGACAGGTGGTACGTTCATAAATATGTATCAATGTCGTGCAGAAATATTCCCTTACTCCCCGAGTAAAGTTCGCGACACGAAGTACGCGATGTGTTAGCCCGGATTTGCTAAGATAATAAGATTTATTACCATCCGACGAACAACCTTCCTCAAACTTCCGTGCTTCGAGCCGTTCTGACGGGCCCTCCGGCTAGAATACCCTTGTATATCTTTTAGTCTTTTGGCGATTCAACTCTCTTAACAGCGTGATTCGATCCCTGATCATGAGACACGTTATACGTAACGACCAACTCCTTGCAATTTAGCACTAAGTTTACTACGATTGGATCATTTTAGCTGGTAGGATAAACCGAGGCGAATGGGATCGTTTTCCTTTGATAGTAAAAAAAATAATAAAATTTCAGAAAGTTAACTCTTTATCATAAATTCGTGATCGGTATTCGTTTAATTCGAATATTAACCCTTTGCACTCGAAGACTTTTTTAAGTTTCAAAGGGCTATCGCGAAAACTTAAAGTGTTCTTTTGGAAAGGAAAAAAGAAAATTATAAATGTTTACGATTTTTTATTTATTTGGTTAATTCACTTTTATTTTAAGATAAGTTTGAAATGATGAAAATATAGAATCTGAAATATAATATCTGAAGAAAATTATGCGTGTCGTCATAGCGGCGCCAGTCGAATGCAAAGGGTTAATAACAAAACATTCTTTTAAAGTTAAAACTATTTCTCTTGACTGAAATCTTATTTTGATCCGATTTGCTTCGATGTATTTTACAGTCCCTGGCTATCGAATTAGGAGCACGAAAATTTCAATTTTATGGATATAATTTATTGTCTTTGGTCATTCAAATTATTACTAAATACGTTGATAACGATGTGTACATAGCAATTGATTTGTTACTATCGCGATAATAATGAAACTCTGTGGGTGATGAGCGATTCCAAAACCAAAAACATTCCTTTGCTTCCATGGCCAGGTAATTCTCCTGACTCGAATGCCATAGAAAATGTCCGAAGCCTACTCGAAAGACTAGTTTACGACTTTCCAAGCACCGCATTATCAGAGTTGAAAACAAAAATTACAGATATTTGGGAAAATAACGAAGATACAAAGCATATGATCGAGCAATGTTTACGGAGCGTGCCGGAAAGGATACAAGCTATCATCGAACCAAAGAATGGAAATACAAAATATTAACATGCGTTAATAATGTTATATACAGTAGCAGTGTATCATGTTGGTAGTTAATAAATTATATCGTCACAATTTCAACAGGCCTTTTAATTTTACGTAAAACGTGAATAATGCTGGAAATTTGTAGTGGTCCTAATTCAATGGCCAGGGACTGTATATTAAAATTCTGTTTCTTTTTTTTTTTTTTTTTTAAAAGCTCTAGTTCTAACTTATTTTATTTTAAATATCAATTGAAATTATCTGGCTAATTTTTAAAGAAATAACAAACAATTGAAATTATCTGGCTAATTTTTAAAGATAAAAATAAAGAATAAAATAAAGATAAAAATAAAAATAAAGTAGCAAACAATTTTTTATCCAGTAAAAAATCACGACCCCGATAATTTTTTTATTCTTCATCGATCCACGCATCTGTGTATTCTCTGTATGAAAAGCATCAGAGGTCTTAGCTCGAAAATGAATTAGCTTTAGTATTAGTATAAATTATCTGGTTAATTTTTAAAGAAATAGCAAACAATTTTTTATCGAGTAAAAAATCACGACCGCGTTAATTTTTCTGTTTTTCATCGAGCAACACATCTTTGTATTCTCTGTATGAAAAGTATCAGAGGTCTTAGGTCGAAAATGGATTAGCGTAAAAAACATGAATTTTGTCTCTAACGTCCATTATGCTCGGAACACCGTGGTCCCTTCACGATGTGTTAACTAATGCTCTATCTTTAAATATGAATAGAACCAAAGGTTCGGCACACTTTTACCTATTTCAATAAGAATGTCTCGAAAATGGTACGCTACACAAATAAGTAACCCATCGTTCCATCTTTACAAAGAAACATTAAAGACCATCTTTAACACTCTGGACGTGAAAGCTTAGAACCATACGAAAATTCCTCTTCTTTGCTTGTAATATATCGCGTCAAAAAGCATACGATGGACTTCAAATTTCATCAGTCGTTTGTATGAAAACGTGACTCCACTACGCTGCACAGTAACGACGAAAAACATTCTTTCCTGTATAAAGGAGCCAAGAACTCTTTGATACGCTAGAGTCTCTTGGGTCATACGCTGCACTTTTTATTTTTCTGATAGATAGACTTCAATCAAACTGCCTTTACTGATACTGCTATTCACACTTCAACCGTGCATCTTGCGAATATATTATACACGATACACGAATCTCTTTATTTCTTTATGTTTTCCTCCACGCGCTTGCTTTCATGCACTTCAACGGCAATAAAAATTTTATTTTGCACGTACGACTGCTTTAGTAGCGTTATACGAATTTCGTGGAACAGTGTCTTTCAGACTTAAGGGATGTAAATTCGTTGGATATTTTTCGCTAGTTGTATGAAGTCTGATAGTTTAACACTAGATTTACGGAACCCGTCAATTTGACGCTGTTCAGATTTCGTGCTTCAAGTTTAACAATCGTGTGTGTGAGAAATGTAAACTCAAAATGAAATATATATAGAAAAATGTACTAAATAAATCTGTGCTAAATAAAACTGAACTAATGATGTTACAAAAAATTTGTATTACAATGACCCATCACAATGATTCAATCGATGCCCGTAAACCTAGTGTTAACGAGAAATTGACGTAATTGGAAAATTCGCGAAGACAAATGCGAAGCTTGTTGTTATTTTTGTATTCAATGTAGCGTATACTTTCTGCGATAAAAATGTGTTAAATTGATACGAAAGTTAGTAGCGTGTTGGATAATCTATGGAACATAGATTGGAGATAGGTGGAGAACGCGTGTGGTCTCCGTGAGTTGCTTGTGCGGCCTTCGTGTAACTTAATGTTATTATTTTTGTATTGTGTTTCTTTATTATGTGATAAATTTATTTTAAAATACTTCTATTAATACTATTGCTACTTTTACTTAGTATTATATTTCTATTGTGTTTCTGTATAATGTAATAAATTTATTTGAAGATACTTCTATTAATATTATTGCTACTTCTACTTAGTATTATTTTTCTATTATGTTTCTGTATAATGTCATAAATTTATTCAAAGATACTTCTAATCATATTATTGCTATTTCTACTTAATATTACTTTTGTATTGTATTTCTGTATAATGCAGTAAATTTATTTAAAGATACTTCTATTCATATTATTACCATTTCTACTTAATATTACTTTTCTATTATGTTTCTTTATAATATAGTAAATTTATTTAAAAATACTTCTATTAATATTATTACCATTTCTATTTAATATTTCTTTCCTATTGTATTTTTGTATAATGTAGTAAATTTATTTAGAAATACTTTTATTAATATTATTACTGCTTATACTTAATATTACTTTTCTACTGTATTTTTTTACAATGTAAGAAATTTATTTAAAAATACTTCTATTCATATTATTACTACTTCTACGTAATATTACTTTTCTATTGTATTTCTATATAATGTAATAAATTTATTTACAGATACTTCTGTTAATCTTATTACTACTTCCATTTAATATTAGTTTTCTATTGCAATTCTGTATAACGTAATAAATTTATTTAAAAATACTTCTACTAATATTATTTTTATCCGACGTGATATTTAAATATGTAGTTATTTATTAAAATTTAAAGATCTTTAGATTTTATAAAATTTATATATTCTAGTGTTATATTATAACACTAAAACTACCAAACTAGTCAAAATGACCCATTCGTCATTTTTTACAGAATCTTTATAAATTAACTACGGTGCCTTTGGCTAGATTTTCCGCGATTTTCTATTAAAAATATAGATAAACTTCTGTCTGAATTGCATTACACATTATTTTATATACTTTCCACTTTGCTTTCTTCGGTAGAAATAAGTGTACTTTAATCGTCGATAGTTCTCCAGTGTTAAGTATAAAACAGAACGAAACGAGCTATCGACTATTCGACGGTAAAAGCTGGACGATAAAAAGAAATACTTCCGGACAATCGACCGCTAACGAACTTCAGCCGATTAATACGATTCTTCAAAGCGAGAATCATTCGAAGAATGATTTAAACGGTTTAACCCCGTTCAACCCTTTGTTTCCTCATCTCTTGCGACATCAAGCGAACGTTTGTTTTCAATATCACCGACGATCGATAGAATACGACGCCAGAATGTTCGGTTCATCGGAGCTTCTCGATTGAGACTCCTGAACAATAATCAATGAACCATTAGATTCGAACTGGATTTGATCAGAAATGTCTCCAGATTCACGATTCCTGACTGTACTGTCCTTTGATAATAGCAATGATCGACGCTCTCGTGAGAATACCAGAACCATCGAAGCGTATGATTTCATCGATTTCTCGACGTGCATATTCATACTGTTACGAAACATCTGTTCAATATCGTAACGTTGACCTGAGAATCATCTATTCTTATGTTTACGAGAACGTTCTCACGTGAGGAGGTTGAAAGATCGATTTTCTTTTTTATTCTATTTTTTTTAACACATCTTGAGAATGTTTTTTTTTTTAGAAATTTTATGCTTGGAGAACTTTATACTTTATACTAGGAGAACGATGGATTTCGAATAAAAGTTGAATGGTTTCGAATAATTTGATATTAATTCTGTATGGGACCGTGTGACTTAAAAGCTACGAGCTACTGTATCTATTATTTTAAATTAATTTTATTTAGTTATCACTGTGCTATTAAATCTGATTGCTGTATTACTGTAGCGATACTACGATCCTTCCATAGAAGTGAAAAGTGAAAAACTGTAATCAATCTTCGTTTTTTTCTCTAATGAGCAAACAAAATTCAGGCTACAGAGGGTTAACCCTTTCACTACGGTGCTTTCAGAATTGAAAGACCACTGCACTAATCGATACAGTTTTTGTCGATATAACAAAAATATACGTAGAAAAATTTAACACATCTTAAGCGGGAAACGACTAAACTCGTTTTGTGTATATTTTTATTAAAGCGCGGAAGACGATAAAACTCGTTTTCTACGAATTATCGGTGGGTTTCTTTGGTGACAAAGTGATTTTTTTTACAATAACTTGACTTTTTTTGCGGTAAATTCCTAAAAATGGATCACCATAGAATAGAATGTGATGACGAAGAATTGTTTAAATTTTTTATTCTTTTTCATTTTCGATTTTTGAGAAAGTATTTTTATTTTTATAAAGTGAACAAAGAAATTAATTTTTAAGAAGAAACTGAAAGTTTTATTAAAAAATCGCCTATAGTTCAAAAGTTATAGCTATTTTATACACAAGTAATTTTGCGCGCGAATTGCAAAAAATCGCTCGCTATATGATGAGAGTTTGATGAGAGAACGCCCGCTTAAGATGTGTTAAGTATACTATTTAACGAATGATAGCAGACCACAGGTGAATGAAAATATAAATAATTCTATGATACAAAAAATGTCTATGCACGCTTTTATCGGCTGATTGTTTAATTTTTAAAAAGGTATATATACGCTCTTCGTAGCGAAAGGGTTAAATTATGACTGAAATTATATTGTTTTATATAACCTCTTAAATTTTGTTTCTTAAATCATGTCAAGATAAATCTGTTTTTCACCAAGTATTACTTTACCCTGAAAATTGAACTCATTTGTTTAATATTATTTTGTAACAAATGCGTGTTCAGATATTTAACATGGCAATAAAGAAAGTAAAAATGATACCCTCTTTATATTTCTAACGTCCAAAGAATTAAAAAATAGTGAAGATATTAGGTTGTCACAAAAGTTTCTTCCCTTTTATTCATAAGTAATGGATGCATAATATTTTATGTTTTACAATATATTATTATTTTATATAGGATTTGTTCTCTATTACTTTCCTTCATCTCTCGTTTAACAAATGAGGCCAGATGTTTACATTAACACTGTCAGACGAAGCTTCTTCGTGAAGATGACGAAAGAAACTTTCGGGACAACCTAATATTTGAAATAGACACCTTGTAATTATTTTTGCTGGTACAGACTATTTTCTACAAATTGTGTTATACCGATTACAAAACGCATAAAAAGTTATACGATTTTTTCTCAGAATTCATTAACACGTTCCGTGCCAGTCTGATTTTTGGACAGCTTTACAATTAAATAACTTTGCTTCTAACGCATGCTTTACAATCTGTACAATAATACAAAGACCATAATTATCAAGAAAAGGGTATACAGTTTTTACAAAGTTCTTCGTTTTACAGTGAAAATTCCAAATGGCTTGAACGGAACGTTCAGTGTGCGGCGTATGCGCCCCATGTGACACGGAACGTGTTAAAAAATATGTTAAAAAACGATACTGGAGTAATTACTTAATCTGTTTATACATTTATATGATTTTTGTATTTTAATTTTTACCAATATCAAATTACTCGACTTTGTATATTTTTATATACATTTTAAAATATCTAAATGAATTTTTCATGACACTCGTCGTAAAGGTGCACGATTAGCGTCAATTTTCATCAACATAATAGTAGCGTTAAGCAAAACTATGAAATGTAATGTACGAACTTTTTAGTTATTCTTCTTTACTTTACTTTTAACGTACTTTCGTGCACCGAAGTCATATTTTTGCATCCCCTTTTTTCTCTTAACAGCTTTTGACTAACATTGTCGAACACCAGCGACTAAGAAACTGGTTAAAAATGTACAGAAAACTTTTTCAGGCTTCGAACCAACAGTAAACAGCGATATACGACTGCACTTCGCAGGTGCTCAAATTTAAAATTACGAAACGTACTCTAAATTGTTAAAAAAATAATTAAAATCTCAAAATTTGTTTTCCTATTATATTCTAATATAACTGAAATTATGGTTCACTAAAAACTTGACAATGTTTGTAATAAAATTACGCTTAAATATTTCGTAGGTGCATAAATTTGATCAAAAAATACAAAACGTATTTTAAATTGCTAAAAACATAATAAAAACCTTAAAATTTATTTTGATATATATTTTGATATATTCGTAATAAAACTAAGCTTAAATATTTTGAAGCTGCACAAATATTATCAAAAATCACAAAACGTATTTTAAATTGCTAAAAACATAATTAAAATCTTAAAATTTATTTTGATATTATGTCATAATATAACTGAAATTATAGTTCACTAAAAACNATAATTAAAACCTCAAAATTTATTTTGATATTATATAATAATATTTTTGCAATTATAGTTCACTAAAAACTTGGCAATGTTCATAATAAAACTACGCTTAAATATTTTAAAGCTGCAGAAATTCTATCAAATATTACAAAACGTACTTTAAATTGCTAAAAACATAATTAAAATCTTAAAATTTATTTTGATATTATATAATAATATTTTTTNCACAAAACGTATTTTAAATAATTAAAAACATAATTAAAACCTCAAAATCTACTTTGATATTATATAATAATATTTTNATTCTATAAAAAATTACAAAATGTATTTTAAATAATTAAAAACATAATTAAAACCTCAAAATTTACTGTGATATTATATCATAATATAATAGAAACTACTATAAAAAAAACTAGGCAATGTTTGTAATAAAACTACGTTGAAATTAAAAATACACTAAACCGGTGTCATTAATATTTGAGGTTCTAGAAAACCTCGAATCGCGACTTTTTGATAAAAAATATGTAACATTCGGTTGCCGCATATTTTTCCATACATTTCACTCCGAATATCCATGTACTTACATATTTCCATATATTTGACATGCGAAATCCGATAAAAATGAATTCGCAACTCCGAAATACATCAAACAGGGCAAAAATCGAAAAACTACTACGCGATACTACCATACAATACTAAATATTCTTAAAATAAATGAACCAACNAATACCGACAGCGACGAGTAAAATCTATTTCGATTTTTCTGAATTTCCATTACCTCTTATTTTACAAAAAATATGTGAAATATTTTTATCACTTATACCGACTTTTTTTCCCTACTGGNGATAATGTAAATAAATCTTGAGGTCAACGTAGTCGGCATAATATTGCCATCCAAAAAAATGCTTCTGGACAAAGCGNGAGCGCGAGAGAAAAGGGTAATGGATTTTCGAACGATGTTGCAGTCTTCATAAAATAACTCATTTTATCTCTAACAATTTTTCGTGTGCAAGTAAGATGTACTAACCCTTTGCGGACGATCAAATTTACAATTTGATTGCTAAGTCAAATTATCGTCTCCACAGCGACAAACGAATAGGAGACGCCGATGCCAAGTTTCGTCGACCATTTGTCTATTTTCTATTTTATTTTCTAATTATTTAGATATTCAATTTATAATTTCGTTCCGTATAGAAATTATCATCCACCTGCTACGAATCAGAGTCGAAAGACTGCTCGTCCGCAAAGGGTTAATATGTAACTCGCGTGTAACGCGTGCATAAATCTGAGTAAATAAGACTTCAAATATACACGATCTAATCCGCGATTTTAGCGGGAAAATCCAAGGCGGATTTCTCAATAGAACAGATAAAGTTGTCACGACCGGGCTTAAAATTGGCTACGCAAAGCTAACGCATGAACAACTAATGAATAAATCACCGCTGAAATTATGTGAACAATGCAATATTCAGACTGCAGTTGAGCACTTATTGTACAGGGTGTTTCAGACACTGATGGAGCCGGAGATGGCGGATTTCTGAGAGAATTTCAAGCAACTTTTTCCTTCGAGAAAAGGTCAAGTTCGGCTTTGTTAATAAGTTATTAACCTGTTAACTGGGTCATTTTTCGATCAGGAGCTGCTTTACACTTTGAGTTAAAAATTAATAGAAAATAATACGTTTTAATTGGATAGATTTTAATCATTGGAAATATAAGTCTAGTGTAACGCGTTTTTTTTAATAAAAATATAACGAGGCACTCAAAAGTAAATCAATGTTAAAATAAATGATTACGTCCAAAATATCAGTAGTCCGCGTGACGAGTTTACTCGTCTTACCCGGTTAACGGGTTAAAAAAACAGGAAAAATGCGGACCAATCACGGAGCGAGAGATTAGAGAAGATAACCTCAGAGCTACATATAGTACCGATGTGAGAAAAATTTTAATAAAACCAGCGCATCTGTCTAAGCTGATCAACTGTTTGAAGGAAAGATCAGTATAAGGTAAGTCCGGGATAGTTGTGTATTAGGAAAGATGGAATTTTATGTAGAATTGCGATTCGCGATAAGAAGGCAAAGTATTTGCAAAGTTCATTTGTCTTGTTGGTATTTTTTGATTAATAAAAGAAATAAATATTTTAATATGTCGGGAAGGATGATTTATATGTATTCTAAATTACTTATTCGCTGTTTTAATTTTTCCAAAACAATAAGAATGTGAAAAAACTAGTCTGAAATCTAATCTAATGTGTATGTTGTATAATAATTATTATTACATAATATTGTATAATAATTATTATACAACATGCACAGTAGATTAGATTTAAGACTAGTTTTTTTATATATTTAAATAATAATTATTATATAATATTTATTGTATGATATTTATCGATGATTGTATAATATATGATAATTATTATATAACATTATGCAATAATAATTATTATACAACATGCACAGTAGATTAGATTTAAGACTAGTTTTTTTATATATTTAAATCATAATTATTATATAATATTTATTGTATGATATTTATTGATGATTGTATGATATATGATAATTATTATATAACATTATGCAATAATTATTATTATACAACATGCACAGTAGATTAGATTTCAGACTAGTTTTTTTATACATATTTAAATAATAATTATTATATGATATTTATTGATGATTGTATGATATATGATAATTATTATACAACATGCACAGTGGATCAGATTTAAGACTAGTTTTTTTATATATTTAAATAATAATTATTATATAATATTTATTATATGATATATTATATTTATAATAAGCATAGTTTAAATGTGGTCTTGTATTCGGACAATCGACGTTCTACTGTATAAATTATTATTATTACATTATATTTATAATATATTTATAATATAATATAAAATAATAATAATTTATATTTAAATAAACACTAGAACTACCGTACCAGTTAAAATGACTGGTTCATAATTTCTCATAGAAATTTTATAAATCTACAGTAGCGCATTTTTAAGAATTTTCAATAATTTTTCGCAAAAAATATGCACAAAGAATTATAATTAAATATAATATACTTATAATATAATATAATAATAATAATTTATATTTAAATAAACACTAGAACTACCGTACCAGTTAAAATGACTGGTTCATAATTTCTTATAGAAATTTTATAAATCTACAGTAGCGCATTTTTAAGAATTTTCAATAATTTTTCGCAAAAAATATGCAGAAAGAATTATCACCCCTGTTATAAGAATTTTTCAAAATACTCGTCAGCTTGATTTCTTCGCTACAAATACATCTATTCTAATCGTCGGTAGTTCCAGTGTTAATTATAAACTTGCAAAACCTCGGTTAGAGTTTGAAACCTTTACCCAGCTATAAATGAATAAATTGAATTACTTTATAAATGCACATAAAAATGTTGAATCTCAAAAACAGCCCCCAAGTCACGTTCGTACCATAAACCTGCCCATTGTCGGAAACATTGGCAACACTTAAGCGTGTTCTTACGTACATTAAATTCGATGTTAAAATATCTTAATGACAATTTCGTTAGCATTGTTACTTCGTTTGTTAGCACTTCACGCCGAGCCATTTGCCTACATTATCCGTTTTAACAGCCAAGCATCCATTCTAGTCTCTTCTGACTCTCTTATACATAATTTACTTTGAGCGCTCCTGCCGAATACCTGAATTTAGAATAATTTACTAACGCGCACCGTGTAATTTACAAGCTTGGCTTCTCGAGTTAATTGCTCTTCGAAGTCGTTATGTTTCATTAACCTTAACATTCCATTTTATAACTGGCGAATAATTACGAATTACTATGTACACCACCATCCGTGAATATCTTACAACTTGGTAAAATCGGAGAAGAAAGTTTATGACTAGATTGTAATACAAATACCGTTAAATGGAACGAATATAAATTTATTTCTCTCTTACGCTCGTATAAAGATCACGCTTCTACGTTTGTTTAGCTCCCACAAAGTTCGTGGAGCCGTATATGTAGCAATAAACAATTGCCAAACGATAACGATACTTTATTTCTAGATATTTAGTTGTGCAACACAATTAGCAGCTATCACAGTCCAATGTCCAAGAATGAGAATGAAAGTACTATGGTGATTAACCTTTTTAGTGCCGGAGACCGATATATCGGCCCTCGCTGCACTGGCGAGAAGTGCCAGAGCCGATATATCGGCCCGCACCTTGTAGCGCTTTACTATTCGCATTGAGGAGAAATCTATCTCAAAATAAATTTATAATACTTTATAAGTGGTTTAATTTCATTATGAGAGAATTTAAAAAAATAGTAAATATAATTTTGTTTCAGCAATGTTATATTACCTATAACAATTACGTATTTCGGAAGAGATAATCCGTCCGGCGCTTACCATGTACCTTNAAAGAATTATCACCCCTGTTATAAGAATTTTTCAAAATACTCGTCAGCTTGATTTCTTCGCTACAAATACATCTATTCTAATCGTCGGTAGTTCCAGTGTTAATTATAAACTTGCAAAACCTCGGTTAGAGTTTGAAACCTTTACCCAGCTATAAATGAATAAATTGAATTACTTTATAAATGCACATAAAAATGTTGAATCTCAAAAACAGCCCCCAAGTCACGTTCGTACCATAAACCTGCCCATTGTCGGAAACATTGGCAACACTTAAGCGTGTTCTTACGTACATTAAATTCGATGTTAAAATATCTTAATGACAATTTCGTTAGCATTGTTACTTCGTTTGTTAGCACTTCACGCCGAGCCATTTGCCTACATTATCCGTTTTAACAGCCAAGCATCCATTCTAGTCTCTTCTGACTCTCTTATACATAATTTACTTTGAGCGCTCCTGCCGAATACCTGAATTTAGAATAATTTACTAACGCGCACCGTGTAATTTACAAGCTTGGCTTCTCGAGTTAATTGCTCTTCGAAGTCGTTATGTTTCATTAACCTTAACATTCCATTTTATAACTGGCGAATAATTACGAATTACTATGTACACCACCATCCGTGAATATCTTACAACTTGGTAAAATCGGAGAAGAAAGTTTATGACTAGATTGTAATACAAATACCGTTAAATGGAACGAATATAAATTTATTTCTCTCTTACGCTCGTATAAAGATCACGCTTCTACGTTTGTTTAGCTCCCACAAAGTTCGTGGAGCCGTATATGTAGCAATAAACAATTGCCAAACGATAACGATACTTTATTTCTAGATATTTAGTTGTGCAACACAATTAGCAGCTATCACAGTCCAATGTCCAAGAATGAGAATGAAAGTACTATGGTGATTAACCTTTTTAGTGCCGGAGACCGATATATCGGCCCTCGCTGCACTGGCGAGAAGTGCCAGAGCCGATATATCGGCCCGCACCTTGTAGCGCTTTACTATTCGCATTGAGGAGAAATCTATCTCAAAATAAATTTATAATACTTTATAAGTGGTTTAATTTCATTATGAGAGAATTTAAAAAAATAGTAAATATAATTTTGTTTCAGCAATGTTATATTACCTATAACAATTACGTATTTCGGAAGAGATAATCCGTCCGGCGCTTACCATGTACCTTCGAGTTATTTTTTATCTTTGTTACGTAATATTATTTATCTTGTTACAAAATATATTGGAAATGCAAAGTATGTACTTTGTAATAAATGGTCTGTATAAAATTATGATGAAAAGATGACTTTTTGTATGTGCAAATACGTTTTGTAAGACAGAACTCAACTTTTACTTTCTTCGTGATCTTTTATACCTTTCTTATTTATATAATTTTCAAGGAATTTAGAAAAACTAGTGTCACTGTTTTGTTCTCTATTTCGTTCTTAATACACTGCTTTTTGAATCGTGTAAATATTGTTTCTTGTTTGGTTTTTACGAGCATTTTCTCAAACCCTAGTAAAACCGTGAAATTCGGCCGGTTATTCTCGCATAGGCGCCTCTTTTTCGCCTGGCACTAAAAGGGTTAATGAATGAATCACCACCGGTGGTTTACAAATGTTTATAATTTTATTTAAAAAGCCATACTTTAAGTTATGTACCTGGTAAGGGACAAAGTGATAATGTACATTGGGAAATGAAAAAGATCTATTTGTGGTAGTTGTTTTCAATATAAATAAAATTTATTTTTCATAGTTGTTGTTAAAATAAAAGGAAATTATTTCTTATAGTTATTTCCAATATGAAAAAAACAATTCTTCGAACAAATTAGTTAAAATAAAAAATAATGACGAATTCACACAATCATTGGGACTCTGCTGACAGCCATTGATAACGGCAAAAAAACTGGAGCAAACAAGTGCCGCCAGATGAACGAACAACATTGAACCATTGAACAGCCATTGAACAAACATTTCTTGCTCGCCGTTCATATAAACACCGAAAAAAAGCGCCGGATAGAACGTGTTAAGGAACTTTTTTTCCTTTGCGAAAATGTCAAATTCCGCTTTGTTAACGAGTTATTATTGAAAGACACTGTGTTTTTTGTTAATAAAGTAACGAAGAACACCGTGTTTTTTGTTAATAACGTCACGAAGAACACCGTGTCTTTTGTTAATAAAGTAACGAAGAACACCGTGTCTTTTATTAATAAAGTAACGAAGAACACCGTATTTTTTGTTAATAACTCGTTAACAAAGCCGAATTTGACATTTTCGCAAAGAGAAAAGCTGCTTAGAATCACTTCAGGAATCACCCCTTAAAGCGACTTAGAGATCTTTTGAGACACCCTGTATAATTCTGGCCTCATCGGCCATAGAATGAACTTGGTTTACACTTTGTTGCTGAAATACTTAAAATCGAACGTTAAAAATTTATAGAGCTTATATGAAAAGTTACGAATCGATTACTTGTTCGCTTTAATAGTTTTAGTGTTAATACCTTCACCATTATTATGCATTTCTCTCGCAAAAACTGCTTTTAACAGCGCTCGAATTATACAAATGAAAATGTAGATGAGAGAAATATTAACAGAACTGAAATATAAGATATTGAATACCGAAAGAAAAAAAAATGGATTGCAGTGCTACAACGGAGTTTGCACTCGTGAATTTTTTTAAGTTTCAAAGGACTATCGTGAAAACTTAAAGTGTTCTTTTGAAAAGAAAAAAAGAAAATTATAAATGTTTGCGATTTCTTATTTATTTCCTTAATTTACTTTTATTTTTAAATAAAAGAAGCGTTTAAATTAATGAATATATAGAATTTAATTCAAAACATAATCTCTTATGCAAATTATGCATGTCGCCATAGCGGTGCCAGTCGAGTGGAAAGGGTTAATAAAACTGTCGAAAACAAAATTGTTATCAAAAGTGAATTATATTAATATACCAGAAAATAAAAATATCGAAAAGATAAAACTAAACTGAAGTCGAATCGTTTCATTTAACAGTAAAAACCAATAACGAAAAATAGCAGTTCATGTATCAAACAGTCACTTGTAAAAAAAAAAAAAAAAACAGTATTTTTATTTAACACCGAAATTATATAAAATGTAAAAATCAACGTATGTGATAATTATCTCTGGTCTCCCCTTCCATTAAAATAATACACTGTGCGTATTGTTTTGCTTGAAAATATGAGAAGGATATTATTCGTATCTCGTGGGATGAATTCGACAGTAATATGACGTACATATATTACGCAAAAAGCCCCGGCGAATCCAAAAATATAAAAAATATACATGTTTGCCTCTATCCCGATAAAAACAGCTTATGACATTTTATCTGACCCTCTCGATACTCGAAAATCATATTATCTCTTCGTAACTAGCTATATCGACGCATAAAATACTATAAAATTGGGAGAGAAAATTTTAATTACTCGAAGTACGATTATTTATAAAATCTGAAGCCTGGCACAGTAACGAAATCCTCGCTGTGTGTATATCTCGTTTTACAAAAAGGTAATAATGATACCGTTTTTAATATTTCAATTTGTGTTTACAGGTTTCGTGATTAAAGATATGTAATATTTATTAAAAATTTTGAAAAACATCGAAAGTATGAAAATATGGAAATATTGGCATCGGTTGGAAATTATACATTTCTTACAGTTAATGTAAAAAATTGTATTTAATGTAGAAATAATAGTATGTAAGTTTATTATCTTCTATATGGTAAATCGCGAGAAATAGAATGTTTAAATGTCTCTTCTCTATTTTAAAATAAAAATAAAATATGTATTACACCATGTGTAACATTTTTTTTTTTTTTTTTGCGTCATAGTCATAATCATTTAAAATTTATGAAGATTTTTCTGATATTATGCATTTTTAGTAAACTACAAAATTAAAATTAAATTTTTTAGCTATCATTTTTATTATTCTAAGACCCCAATGTAATAAACAATCTTTTTCTCAAAGAAATAATCATTAAAAAATAATAAAGATCTGATATTAGGAATTTTTAGTATACTACAAAATTAAAATAAAATACTTTAGTTAACATTTTTATCTTTTTCATTCTTTTTCTCAAAGAAATAATTATTTAAAAATAATTAAGATCTTTCTGATATTACACATTTTTAGTATACTACAAAATTAAAATAAAATCCTTTAGTTAACATTTTTATCTTTTTCATTCTTTTTCTCAAAGAAATAATCATTAAAAAGACCGTTCTAAAAATAATTCATATTCTACATAATAACGAGATAAAACTATTACTCTATAGACACTTAAATTTCATCCACGACAATGTTTAAATTTCTGTACACTATAGGTACGTAAACTAAGATCAATTACAGTACACAGCAATTACACTGATCATATGAGAATCCTATAACTATTACATTATAGTAATATAATCATTGTTTGACTATAATACATCTACATATGTATGTCTGTTAATATGTACATATATCAGTTAACTGGTATTAGGTCAACAATAATTACCTTAATAATTACCTTAATAATCACCGCGATGCTAATTGCCAATTTAACATCGATATAAAACTCTATAAATAACTTCGTTTCTAACATATCGTCCTATAAAAATGTTTCATGTACTGCAATAACTGTATTTCACGCGAGCGAAGAAGAATTGGTGCAATCACTTTTTGCTGAATTAATTGCTACAAAAGATAAGCATTTATTTATTCTGTGAAACAGTGGTAGGCTGTTTTTTTTTCTTCGCTGAAAAAAAAAAGTAAATATAAAGCAAACGATAGAATCGTGAAGCAGAAAAGCTGAACCTGTGAACAAAATTCGGAGTATCGAATACCTATATTTTTTAAAACAGTCGTTTTAATTATATACAAAAACGAGAAAAAGCGTTCTACGGTGTATACACGGTGTCTAAAAAAAATGTACACACAGTTTGAATGATTATAACTTCAGTTTTTATCCACATATAATTGATATTTAAATTGCAAAAAAATTCAATTACAAAAGAATTTCTTTTTTCAAAAGTTAATCTTGGTCCGCTCGTTATTTCCAATTAATTACACTCTGAAAATAAAAAACAAGAAAAGAAACAATATTTACACGATTCAAAAAGCG
>SMSQ01020715.1:0-14506 GCA_019453375.1 Ctenoplectra terminalis | reverse complement strand
AGTAATTTTTTCCATTCAAAATAAAACTTCTTTTCTTCAGCGATAAAAAATCGTACGGAGTGCAAAGGGTTAACAAAATTTCATTTCTACAAAATAATTAATTTTTTCCAAATTTTACATGCTACCTACACATGCACACGTATTACCAAAAAAAAAAATGTAATTTAAATTGAATTGAATAATTATGGTCTTTAACTTTAACCCATTCGCTGCCAAGGACGAGTATACTCGTCTTTGGCAGGGTGTCATGCATTGCCAAGACGAGTATACTCGTCCTACTTTAAATATGTTATAACACGCAGGCTTTTGAATTAGCAAATTTTTTGTCGCCACAAACATAAGTATAGAAATGTAAAAAACTTGAAAAAAATGTTACAAATAAAATTTTTTACAAAAATTATACTTTATTTCTTATTTAAAGAGAATGATCTTTTACAAATTTAAATTAAGCAAAAATCAACTGGCAATGGGAATGACTTCATATAATTTAGGCTTGGCAGCGAATCGGTTAAACCAAGAAAACCAGATAATTTTCATGGATGTAATCCAATTATAAGCCCGTGTTCGCCATTGACCTTACGATTATTCACTTAAAATGACTGAAAATAATTCAAAAATCATTCAAATAATTGAACCATTATATTTTACAATGGTTCTTATGCAGCATTCTTCTGTGACGTATCAAAGAGTTGTGTAGAATCCCCCCTTCCAGAAGAAGTGCTTTCCTGCGCACGTATAAAACCAGTGAAAGCGCCTGTCGGCCCTCCAGACTATCGTACAGTACGACAGCGGTAGGAGCTCTCTGCCGACTACCGTCACAGACTTAGATTGACAATTAACGATCTTTCACAATAAATCGGAAGTTTCGTCACCGAACTTGAAAACATTCGGTCACGCGTCGCCCGTGGATTCTCGTGTTTCGGTAGCTCTGACACGCTCACCTATTTGTGATTAGATTAGCTTAGATCAGGAGTGACAATGAAGATGACAGTTGCCAATATTATAATCATCGTGTCGTTAATTGGAACACAGGTGTTGGGATACCCTCCGCAAGGAAGACTAATGCCAGGTATGCGAGGCAATATTTTTCTGATATTGTACACAATTTTTTTTAACTATCAAATTTTTCGGAACGTAAGTTAACATTTGGAATCGTAAGTTCGGTGTGAATCAAAAAATCTGTTGGAAGAGGTATATTTCAAATCGAGAAATTTAAGTCACAATTTTTGGAAGGAAATGCACCCAATTCTGTTTTCGAATTTATTTAACACGTTTTAGTGAAAATTAAAGAAAAATAGTTCCATTCTCCTTTTATACGGTTTACTTTGATTTAACACGATACAAACGTTTCCGTGTAGATTTTTATAAAATAAGATGTGCAAGTAAATACAAAAATAATATCTGAGATTCTAACATGAATTTTTAGTGATTTATAGTATTTTTGCTGATTTTTTATTTATAAAATCAATCTTCTATTTTTATATAAATACGACAGTTTTTTTACACGTGTTCTTCAAGTGAACCTATGCATCGTGTAGAAGAATTGAGTGTACGTGTTTTAATACAGTCGTAAAGTGAAACTTCTTCGTAAGATAGTTATACACAAATAAATCTTTGAAAAAAAATTGTTTCCGAAGAATATAATTACGTGACATTATATATAGTAAGATTTAATATTTGGGTGTAAAGAACTCGGTACGGTTACTTTGAATTGCCGCTTAAATTGCTGCTATTGATCATGTGACCATGTTCAAATATTAATCAGAACACGAGTGCAGCGCTTACGTATAAACTTTGATAGCTTATAAAGTTCGATAGACTGAATACGTACGTCTATACCCTATTTTTGGAGCAGACGATTACTTGCTCACGAAATATTAACAATTAAATCTAATCATTCCTTACATTTTTGAAGTATAAAATACTCGAACATACGAGACATATTTCGCGGTTAAATAGCTGCGTGCAAATGCAAGAGACGATTGTGTTCGAACGTTAGTCCGATTTTTGGTATTCTACATTTTCTTTCGCTTTCTACTAATTTTTTTTTTTTTTTTTTTTAACTAAACTTAACTTATCTAAAATAACTTATCTAACTAAAACTAAACTTATCCTATGATTGTAACAATAGTGTAAAAATTTACTATAATAGAAATAAAGTATAATTTATTATAATAAAATATAATTACACAAATTCTTTCATGTTACTTTTATCGGCATTTTATTTCTATTATGCTAAATTTTTACAGTATTGTTACAATCATAGGATAAGTTTATTTACAAAGATAAAAGATAGTAACCCTTTGCACTGGACTGGCGCCGCTATGACGACACGCATAATTTTCTTCAGAGATTAATTTTTGAATTAAATTCTGTATCTTGGTCGATTCAAACACCTCTTTTGCTTTAAAATAAAGTAAATTAACTAAGTAAATAAAAAATCGTAAACATTTGTAATTTTCTGTCTCTCTTTCCAAAAGAACACTAAGTTTTCACAGTAATACTTTGAAACTTAAAAAAGTTCGCGAGTGCAAAGGGTTAAACTATTCTTTTCTCTTTTTAAGCAGTTTATTCTATCAGGTATCGGAAAAAGTTGGTGCGGATTTATGGTACAGAATTGAGGGAGTCTGAACTTTCCTGAAGTTCAATTTTATTTAAGGGTTAATAATATAACTTCTTGTAAAAAATATCAAAACACGAATATACTCAAAGACCTATGTTACAAATTTTACAATAACGCGTTTGGAAACAACAGATATGTTTTGCTCTACCAAAGTTGTAAGTCAATGCAGAATTTTAACGAATGACTATAGCCACCGTTTATCAGACTATAGTCACCGTTACTATCAAAATTGTTAACACATTGACGAATAGTAGGAACAAGTGAAGTTCGAAAATTAACACTATATGTTTCTGTAATTTTTAGAATATTAGAAGTATAGTTTTACTCTTTCTGCTTAAATAAACTTAACTTTGATTAATTCAGCACCTTTAACCCTTTCTCTACGAAAGACGTATATATACGCCCTCAAAAATGAAGTAATCATTTGTTAAAATTGTGCATCGAGATTTTTTATAGCAATGAATTATTTTTATTTTCATTTACGTGTGTTATACCATAATTCATTATACAATATACCTACATTTTAATATCCATGTTTGTGTTATGTTAATAAAAACTGTATCGATCCGTATACCAATAACACTTTTGGTCTTTAGAGCACCGCAGTGAAAGGGTTAATTTGATTGCGGATATAATCGTCATGGCGCCAGCGGACTCTAGACACTAAGTAATGGGACGATGGTGGCTATAACAGCAAAAATTTAATTATTTCCAAAACATGACACTAGGCTTCTACTTGTACGCCGGTAAATGCACATTTGTGCCGTTATAGCCGTAGTGTCTGAAAACGACCGTTTCGTTTTCTATTGCCGCCATGCCACATAGTAAACTTCGCTTTGACGGCTATAGACGCAACTGTCCGTCAACGTTTTAATCTTTGGCATTAGTTGCAATAACGAACACTATAATCGTTTTTTATCACATTTTATCACATATTTATAAGAGACCAACTGTTACAATATACTTGAAAGGAATCAAAGAACCAATTAGTGAAAAATCGAAAACTATACAACAGAAATTGTACTCTGATATTATAAAGGAGAGTAAAAATCGCGAGTCTGAAGACAATATGGAACCATTACCACGCGCATCGTCAAATTCTTCCATCGAGAAAACTGGGAAAGATATAAACGTGGCGTTCACAACAAAATTCAAAGCTGTTTCTTTGTCGAGACAGCATCCGACGTGGAGGTCACTCCAAATGAAAGGAACAGAATTGTTAAAACCGAGGAACCAAGTACCTGAATGGAAGAAACAAGTAACGCAAGACAGCTCCAGGAAAGACAAACTAAACATGATTGATTCGTGTGTATACATATAGGGTTAAAGGTAAACGAGAAACGGAACATCGTGACATGGAGCCTGTTGCAACAGTGGGCTACGGAAGTGGCAGTCCAATGTTTAGATGATAAATTTTGTAAAAAATTTACAGCATCACCGCATTGGTTATCTGGCAGAGAAAGGTGTCGACATATATGAATGACGAAGACGCGAAGTCGATAGATGAAATAACTGACTCTTGGACAGGGCCAACAAAAGCTATTGTGTATAACGAACTATTCAAAGATGAGAAAAGTTCTTACCGTGTCGCTATTGATTTTTCGCTAATTCACTAATTGTTCCTTTGTTTTCTTCAAGTGTACTATAAAGCTCTCTCTGTCTCTCATAAGGCGTTCGTTATTGTAATTGATGTTAAAGGTTGATATAAATACAGTGAAACGATAAATGTAAATATTGTAAAACATTGAATGTGTTATACTTTGAAATGTAGGAATGATTAAGTTTAATTGTTAGTATTTGGTAAACAATTACACATTTGTTTCGAAAATGGGGAGTTCTTACGAATTCTGTAAGCTGATAATATTTTATTAACCCCTTCCCGTGCCATTTAAATCGACGAAACTTGGGCCCAAGTGTATTCATCTTGAATCAATATCTAATAAGAAAATACTAACAACTCTAAAAATCCTCCATGGTATGATACTATCTACTTACGAGCCTGGCTCGTGATGTTTATGTTTGGGCCGACTATCTATTCACGAGCCCGGCTCGTCATATTCATGTTTGGGCTAAAATCTTCATCGCGAGTCAGACTCGCTAAAGTACGGGAAGGGGTTAATAGATGAATGGGAGTAAATAAATGTGTCTTGATTAGATTTTGGGAGTTTTTCTCAAATAAATGTATTGTACGTATATGAATTAGAATAAAAGTTGTGTCTATGAATAATTGTTTTTCGTAAAAATTTAGAAAATTAATTGAGCTTACTGTTGAAATAAATTTCTTCACAGTACATTTTAAAAAGGATATACACCATTTAAGTGTATTTGTTTCATATTATAATTTCGAAATGTAAATTTAATGATTATTATCTTCTAATACTATAGATTCAAATTAAAATTTGATTTTCATCTGAATAGTTTAAAGTTTATACTTGAAACTGTAGAATGAAAATTCGTGTACAATGAGTTTGAAATTTGAAAATATATTATGTTCGTATTTATTAGGATTCATAAAAAAAACAATTCTGATCAAACAGCTTCAATACATGCTACAATATTAATAGATTGCTTTTTGTCAATTTCATATTTTCGCTAATTTATTTACAATTATATAAGGATACTCTTTTCTAAATTATACTCTTAAAATTACAAGGAATTTTAGTTGTTTAACACTAGATTTACGGGGATTAATTGGACCATTTTACGGGTATATTAAACTGTGCTTTTTTTGTAATAACATTAGTTCATTTTATTTTATTCGCACAGATTTCGTTAGTACGTTTCTTGCATTTAAATTCTATTTTGAGCGTACATTTCTCACACACATCATTACTGCACTTTAGCATGAAATCAGAAATCCGTCAAATTGACGTGTTCCGTAAATTTAGTGTTAAAAATTGTTTAACATATAAATAAGTCTTTGCTAATAGAAATCTATTGATTTGAAGTAAACTGAGCTAATGATATTACAAAAAATTTGTATTTCAATGTACCCATCGAAATATTCCAATCGATGCTCGTAAATCTAATGTTAAAGAGCATAGATAAAGGTGCTTCTGAAGGTCGTAATTATTTTAATTTATTTTTCCAAAAATTATTCATTGAAATAGAAGGAAGAAAAAAATTATATTGATTCCTTCCATAAAGTTTGTGCAGAAAATAATAATTTTAATTCCATTACAACAATACCTCAAAGAAACCAAATTATACAACAAACTGTAACTCCCCCTCTCTGAGTCGCTAATAACCCACAAGTGGTTGATGCGACGATAAATAATAAATTAAAAAAAAAAAAAAAATACCGAAAAAGCGTGATATTGAGATGATAGCGGTTATAATTTCCACACTTCCCAGTATTTAGCTAAATTACACAGAACAAATTCGTCGATCCTAATATTGCATGTACACATGTAAGTACACACGTACCGATTCAACAATTGCAAATGGGAGACAGACATATCTTCATATGTACACTTTCTTCAATTTCGTCGATCATAATATTGCATATAAATCTGCGTACAAATATTGATTAAACAGTTGCTGTACAAAATGTACATTTCCCTCAATATTAAATCAATCTCTGTTCGAGAAATCAGTTGTAATGGTATTTGTACGATGATAAATTTGATTGGTTTGTACAGTAACAAATGAGCCGTTCACAGGCCAAATGGATTAACTCGATAAAACAGAAAGTGGAGAAATGTGACGAAATAATATACATTGTTTTTCAAAATTCTCTTTAAAATAAAAATTGAAATAAACGTTTAGCTTTTATATAAAGACATGCAAAATGAACAAGATAGCCTTGGTGTAATCGTTATTAACCCTTTGCAATGAAACAAAATAATTGAAGAATTGAATTGAAAAAGAAAAGAATTGAATAAATAATTTCTTATGATCTCTTACACGGGTGGTTTGCTATACAAAGCGCGTGAATTCCCTTTTTACAAATTCTGGTGATTTACAGCAGCGTTATTACGCATAAAAAAAAACAGGAGCGCTATCGCGCTCTTCGCATTTTTGGCACAACATAAGAAGAGCGTGACAGCGCTGTTCAGCAGTCAAACGGTTAAAATAATAGAAACAAGAATAGCTCGTCGTGCATAACGCATAACTCGCTATGCGTTATTTCACGTCGGTAAATTTGATCTAGTATACACAGGTCGGGAAGGCAAATCCTGTAAAGTTTACTGCATGTAATCGTCGCAATTAACTCGCCAGGAGCGTCAATCTTTGCCGCTTTTCTTCTTTCTCTTTCTCTTTTATTCCTTTCCTCTCGCGTTTGCCTTTATTCCAGACAATTACAGCCCTACCCTTTTCTCATTCTTTGTTACTCTTTCGCTCTCATGAAAGTAGAACACTTCCTTCTACAGATGTTAATCGTGATAATCTCACACTGTAAGTCGTCCTTTCGGTACGTGACAGTGTTCAAAATTATCACAGTGAAATTCCTCTATAGACGTTATTTTTCTTTTTCTTTTTCCCTACCGTTCTATTTTTTTCAACACCGAACCTTGAATTCTCGAACAGTTTCTTAGAACTGAAAAAGAAATAACTTTCGTATTCCGCCTTCATATTATCCGCTTTCTAAAGAAATGTTACTAGATATAGGCATTTTTATATGTTTGTCAATCACGTGAAATTTGTGTGTAAAATAAACGACCAAATTTCGTTGAATGGTCGACCAGATTTATTCGTTGCGATAAGATACCATCATATTTTATTATCAATCAATTTATGGATGATATTCAGTTTCGAATTTTAAATAGTTATTTCCTTTCTTATCTAAAAGTGAAATCCTCAGGTTTTAGTGAAAAATCGTGTCGGAGTTTAGTATAAAAATGTTGGGCCTTTTTAACGAGGCGTTAAATCTTTGGCTGCCTAGAAAATATCGAAAGAATATACGTATAATAAATTATATGCGCGCGTTTACATCGCTATAAACGGAAGAACGTATTTTATTGAGCATTCTTGTCGCTAATCGTGCCACATTTCCATGAAATTTTATAGGTTTAAATCTCGGGAGCGTGCTTTTAATTGACCCGGTTACCATGAGAGGAAGGTTAAAAATCCTTATGAGGATGTTTAGTTTATTACTCTTGGACAGAAGCTGCGAATCGACGCGATCGATAATATTCTTTGATTATCCCCGCGTGTATAAGAATTCCAATGAATCAGTGGTAATTATAATTTCTCAATGGATCCTTTCCTGTACGCTATCGCTTGAAAGTATTCGGACACTTGTTTATTTTTGACAGAATGTAATTTATGATCTTGTTATTTAATTGTTATTGATACAGCCTATGTGTAGCAGATTATTATGGTAGGACAAAATTGAATACTGGGAATAAATTACTGAGCTAATGTACAATAAAAGTAACATTAAAGCTTACGAGTGTCAAACCTTGTGGAACTGTTTTGTTATTTGAAATGTTCTTTATATTTGGATTATTTAATTGCTAACCTATGGATTAAATAATGACGTTCTATCTACCATCGTTAATTCAACTAATGTTTTTTTACGAATCGTGTATTTAATTTTAATACACTATTGGCAAATTTTTATTAATAGATAATTATTAATAGATTATTAGTATATATGTATATTAATAATAATAATAATAATATAATATATATATATATATATATATTTATATATGCATATTAATAATCTATTAATAAAAATTTTCCAATAGTGTATTAAAATTAAATACACAATTATTTTATTATTATTATATATATAAATATATAATAATTTTTATACATAGCATTATTATATATATTTTTTTTTTTGGCTGCGGGCCGCCATTCTCGCTCTGTGATTGATCAGTGTTTTTTGTTAATAACTCGTTACCAAAGCCTAATTTGACATTTTTGAAAAGGAAAAAGTTGTTTGAAATTATCTTAGAAATCATCCCTTTAAGAGTCCTTCACTTTGTTTGGGACACCCTGTATATAATAACGATAATAGTATTGTATGTAATAATATATTAGAATATATTAGGATCATAATATACAAAACTTGCTAACAATAATATTTCTTAGTTATTCCGTGTCAATTAATTTATTTGAACACCTCGTAATGTACAGAGATCGTGAAACAATGAAGAGATACCAACTCCTGGACTTGCAAAGATTTCTTCCCAACATTGCTTATTATTCTTTTATCAATATTTTCGATACAATTATATCTCTCGTTCCACGGTCTCATTGTTTTCAATATCATTATTTTCATCCGACGATGACATTACATAACATCTTTATCTGAAATAGGAACTCTCTCAAGGCTTATGAAACTTATTTCAAATCGGCACGCAATTACACGCGACTTTCCATTCAGGAGCAAAATCTGCCCGCTTTAATCTTTCGAATTCGAAAAGAAATTACAACTTCTTTGTGCAACGCTTTCATAGATCAAGAAAAGAAAACATATTACCGAACCAAGCTCGTAAGAGGTTCTCTATGGTTTACAAGCGTTTTCGTTGGATTTCCGGCTTTCAATTTATTCTGCTCGTTCGATCTATCGGAAGCCTTATCCAAGGTAGCTGATAAGATTCGCGTGCAAAAGTTTAACCCCTTGGCTACTCTTTTTCTGGGCGCATATACGCGCTCAGAAATTTTGCTTCTGTGACACGGAGAGCGCATACAAGCGCTCAACACAGTTTGCTTTTCTGACACGTAGGGCGCATATAAGCGCTTTGAATATTTTATCTATCATGTAAGAATCGATGGTTCTTTATTAATCAAAATGCGCGGTGGCGACAAGTCCTCTTCTATGAATATATATTTTGCAAAGTCTGGAGACGTTCGGTGATCGATCGTTTGGCACGGTGATCGTACGAGTGTCCTCCGGCCGTTTTTCCCCAAAGATCGGCTGGTGTTGCCGAGGGCCGAGGGTCCGTCTGTTTTCCGTCAGGCCCGGTTCTAAAACAGTCGTTGGAGCAGTTGCACAGCTCGTGCTGAGATTATTTATAGTGGCCTCCTATTGTTATGTACAAATTCTTGCCTCTCATTATTTTCGTTTCCAACAATCATTATTCCGATAGATCTTGCAAATGATTTCTTGTAGACATTGTAAATGAATTCTTACCCGTGTGGTACGAACGGCTCGTCTCAAAGTCTGCCGTAGTCAAAGGGTTAACCTTTAACGAACGTAAGTCACCTCTGACGTGACAACAGTAGTTTGTCGCTGCTATCGTATGGCACGTGTGAAGCGACGAGACGAATCATATCGAAACTCACTGTCTGTAAACGTATAATATGTAGTGGACTAAGGGTGTCAGGATCACTAAATAAATTGGTATAGACTAAATTAAACAGAACAAGATATATATATATATATTTGGAAAGAAAGAAATACTAAAAGGCAGAATAATCTTAAGGTCTAATAGGTCGCGCACGTTCGACGGTTCCTAAGCGACTCTCCCTCGTGGCCCGATTTTCCAACGGAAGTCGGGCTTCGCTTGTTTCTAATAGCGCGCGCGGTCCTCCTATATTGATACACTATAAATAGAAAACCATTTCTTCATGTTGGAGATTGTATAAAAAAATTTAGTACATTTGTAGGATGTTAGAGATAAGGAATGTGTGAGACGAGTGAATGTTTGGGCTAAGCTGAAAGAGGTATGAATGTTAGTTGTTCAAGTGCGCGCGGCCGGTGTCTCCTCGCGACGGGACGGCGCCGGTATGTTTAGGGAAAGTGTGATTGCGGACGAAATGATCTCGAGTGGCCGAAGGGATGGAGTGCAAGGGAGAAAGGATGCATGTGAGAGCAGTGGAAAGAATGAGCAGAGAAAATGATAAAAGTGTGAACGAGTTCAGCGACGAGTCAGTTAGGAGTTAGAAAGAAGCAGCAGTTAAAGATAGTCAGTTGAAGACGAGAGTTAAGGATACGAGACAGTCGAGAGTACAGCCACAGTGTGTTAGAGTTAGCGTCGGAAGAATTATTGTATTGTATTTAACATTAAACTTTACATATACCAAAGTCTCATCAGCTAAAATCACGCAATTATACTTCAATTTTCGGTGGTTTTCACAGCGGAACAGAAGGAAATGAGAAAAATTATAGTCTTATAAAGATTCGAGTGGAAAAAAATTCTGCATGAATTTTTTATTTCCAAGTATATACCAAAGTCTCATCCCACTTACTTATCTCCCTCTTGCTTTTTCAAAAACTAAATCATTTCTAACAAAAATGTTACTCACAATGCTGAACATTTTTCTTCGTATTTACTGAAAACAACTACAACCTAGTGAGAATCATGTATAAAAAGCTAGCGATCGATAAGGGTTAACCCTTAACGCTTCAAGTGTGCCTCCCGGGCACCACCGATGTGCGGCGCTTTATTTCAAATATATTGTTGCGTTGTAATTGGTAATTGTTACGAATAAAAAATAGTACTTCTCAGTCACGTACAAGCGATCAGTAAAGACAGTCAGATCTAAATCTGTTTTATTGCTAACCCCTTTATTTTTGAATTATGTCGAGAAGAAAAATGAATTCTTTTGGTGAGGAAAATATAGATACTGACAATGACAATTTTGAATTTCGCGTCTATAATAATGTATCTGTTATCTTAGGAAACAGTTATAGTGACAGCAGTGGTAGCGATATTCTTGTTCCTGGAAGAAAAAGAAAAATAGCAAAACTTTCATCGAGTGATGAAAGCGCAGATGATGGAGAACCACAGAAAGAAAATTGTTTTGAATATTATTATTTACACGCCATTGTAGTATTTAAAATCTGACACTTAAAATTTTGCAATTCGAAGTATAATGAGAATAAGTTGGAGTTGCGGGTCGATAACTACAATTAAAAGCCGGAGCGTTAAGGGTTAATACAGGCAAGAAAATTGAGGCTACGTAAGTCGAGGAAGTTGCACACCTCTGTGCGAACAAGTTCCGTTACCAGTTTCACCCCGTTGGAACGTATCGTGGTAGCGATCCGTGCGCACGTGAGTCGGCAAGGACTACGAGGTGAATTTTTTTTTTTTATCGAGGAAACTTCGATTCAGGAGCAAGGGCGACGAGCACCGTGGACAAACGTAAGCTGACAATCAGTGACGGGCGTCGATGGAGAAACTGTGCAGCGATGATGTGGGGCAACGAAGGATAATAATAATGCCTCGAGAAGCACGTTGGTTGGTATCACGTGCGGCACGTGATTCCACGTGCTCGTGCACGTGCTAGACTGTACAGGCGATCGTCACGGGAAAGAGAACCGCGAAGAAAGAAAGAGAGTCGCGGTTGTGCGCCTTTCCACGTACGGGTTAATACCATCGAAGGAAAAGTGTGACCGAGTCACGTGCACGCGTCAGCCACTCGACTCGATTCACGCGACCGGCTGTCCTGTCAATTAACCGCGGCGTCGTCTTCGCGGCTCTTGTACAACACACTCCGCCACAAGGTCACCGTCAAACTCGTTTTGCATCGGGGGGTCAGAGACGCGTGTTTCTATAAAAATACTTTTCCACGTTAACATCGTTGGGTATGTTTGATTAATTCTGCGGGCATTCCATCTTCTTGTATCTGATGCATTTTAATAGGAAATCAAAGATATTTAAATTATTGTTGGACATATTTATGTTGCTATGTATCTTACGCATTCTAATTGGGAATCAAAAATATTTAAATTATTGTTGGACATATTTATGTTACTATGTATATACTTTAACGTAACCTATTAGTTGCGACGATCCCCATTTGGGGATTTTGGAATTTTACGTTTACCACCCGGCGCGAAAAATATATTTGGTACGTTTGACAATTTGATTTCGTGGTATATATATCTGTGAATATTGTGTGTAACAGAAAGTGTGTATTTTGTGATTCGTTTCTTTACAACAAGCGATCAAAATTGAAATTCATATGTGAATTGAACGGAACAAAATTGTCATATTTGAAGCTTAATATTTTTGGTTTGTTTTTTATATTACAATGAAATACTGTACATAAATGTACATAATTTAGAGGTTATAGTAACGATCTGTTAGTTGCTCGGTCTTTTGTTTTTTATTCAAATGATTTTACCGATCATTTTATAACGATACCCATTTGGGACTTTTTCAAAAATATTAAATAATTTCAAAACAAAACATAATTTCAATATAATTATATTGTTACACAACTTTTTGTGCATATATATAACTTGTCCAGCCAAAAATAAAAAAAAAAAAAATTTGGCAGTTAATGGGTTAAGTAGGATAGGTAAAATAATAAGAGTCAAAATTTGTAGAGTTAACTTTTTATTGTAAATTTGTGATTAATACTCATTTAGTGAGAAAAGAACATTGATAAGAAAAGATTTGTTTTTTTAATTTAAAAATCTTTGTTTCGATTGAATTTTTTTATTTTACTACTAAAGTGACCGGATACTTTTGCAACCAATTGTACATATCATTTCGGTATCTAAAAAAACAAAGTATAATCATTTTTAATAATTGTGGAAGTTTAAGAAACATTTGTTGAAGCAATTATATTTTCGAGGACTATGAAAAAAATATATCGTTGAAAATTAAAAATATTTCTATATTAGAAAAATTGTACAAAACTAAGATATTTGTTTTAAAAATTGTTTCGTTATCTATAAAAGCTAATTATGTTTTCAAGTTTGACACGCAGTTACTCGCAAAATTGAGCGTTCATTTATGTTGGCAATGAAAATCGGCGTGAAAATGAATGAAAATATGTGATATGAAAATATCTAAACAAAATGTTTTGTTTAGATAACAAATTATAAAAAAGTTTTTGAATAACTTTAACTCTTTGATTACATCAAACTGAAAATATTGAACGTACACGCGAATATGTATGACATTGTATTATATGTATAGGATTTAATATAACATATTAATATTTCGTTTGCAATTGTCAATTACTGCCTGCAAACGTCACGACACAGATAGAATTAATTTTTCGAGGAAAGGTGGCGAAATATTTTCCCATTCTTCGCGTAAGTTTCCTTCAAAGTCCCTTTTGTTTGATAAATGACGTAACATTTTCAATTTTATATGATTTTATATCAAATTCCATTATCGTACTGCAATATCTATTTTCATTCATTTTCCCGCCGATTTTCATTACCAACATAAACGTACGCTCAATTTTGCGAGTAACTGTATTTTATAATAATTATTCCGAGAAATATGAATGAAGTATAATTATCATAATTGCAAGTCATTGATCCGAAGTATAAACAATACTCAAATCGCTTATAATTTTAAATAACAATTCTCAATGAAGTTTCCGCAGTAACAATTATTGTGCAACAACATCTGATTAAGTTTTGTCTAAATTTATCGGATGCCCATACGTATGGTGTTTCAGTTACTTTCACGCAAAATTAATTGCATCCTCGAAATATCCGTTAAATTTCTCTTACCGTTTTAAATACCCATGTTTAGTAAACGTGTGTTATTGATTCGCAATCAATTACATGCAAGAAACAGATCCGATGTGTCAAAGTGCATGTAACAGCGCGTCGATCCAGTAAATTATTAGTGAAATCAAGGTACATAATTAATGCGCGGAAGTGAATTTACCGTACACGAGCCTTCAGCGCGCGGGATATGCAAATTTGCTATTACTATCTCTCACGACAGCTACAGATCTCCAAGGTTATGAGTAATAGTTAAGCGCAAGGAGGTTATCTTTAATTATCAATTTATATGACAGATTTGTAATTTTTTATAATCATAGAGAGGTCGTTAATTATTTTCCAGTTATCTGATCGAACTTAAAACTTCAAATATCAATTTTTCATAACTTGGAACATTTCTGGGCGACGAGATAAAAAAATATTTCGGAATTAAAAAATAAACATTGCATCCCACATGACATTGATATAAAATCGTGTTAAAATTTATTCGTATCGTATATTTCATT
>SMSQ01020711.1:81269-97770 GCA_019453375.1 Ctenoplectra terminalis | reverse complement strand
TTCTTTCTTTCTTTCTCGTTTTTCGACTTCTTCTTTTCTAATTATAAGATGGATGTCTGGACACGCGTTACCCCAATCTCTCCGAATTTACCCGAATGGATTCGAATGGACTCGATTGTTCGAATGACCACAGGGTCTGTTTCAATTGGTCCCTGGTTCCTGATTAATATACTCACCAACAGTGTCTCCATCGCCATCGATCATCATCGTCGGAGCGTGTAACGATATCCATTCGCGATCGACAGGGATTGATTCGGGAGGAAAGTTGGGTATGAAAGTTTGTTTGAATACAACTTTGTTAACACACCGTATCGAATCACAGAAGAAACTATCCTCGGATTTATCCGTTGAATTTACTAAATAGGAAAATAATCAAAGATTCGTGGAAAAGCTTCCTAAATCTTTTGAAAACCTCGATAACGCGTCCGTTCATATATTCCCAGAATTTTCAGTTCCCAATGAAAAAGATGGAACCGCGAATGGAAAAACGCGCTAACGTTTATTATTTTCACGGAAGAGAAAGAGGAATGTCATCTGGCTAAATTGGATCATTCCCTGCAGCGAATCGTATCGATCAACGCGGTGATTCAAAGTGGGTGAATCGCCAGCTTTTAAAATTGACAAAAACAAGAAGAATAGAAAAAATGAAAAGTGGAAAAAGAGAAAGAAAAAGAGAAAAAATAGCGAGAAGAAAAAGAGAAGACAGAGACTGCTAACTGCATTCCCCTACATTTTCTTTTCTCTCTCTTTCTCTTTCCATTTTCTCTTTTCCCTTTTCCCTTTTCCCTTTTCCCTTTTACAGCTACTGGATCACGAGCGCGCTTTCCCTCAGGCCGAAAACACAGCCGGATAAATTTAATTGGACCAAAGCCGAGCGTGTAGCTTGACGCGGAAAGAAAAAAGAGAGGCTCCGCCGATGCTCGAGGTGCAGAAGTGCTATCGAATTATCAAACGAAGCCAACCAGAACGAGCCGCTGACATCGTAACTCGCTGTGCTGACCGTTTCGCATAAACAACGTTCTACCCAAGCACACAACGGTGTCCTCTTTCCAATGTGTGCAACCAACCAGCCCCCCTTCCCTCTTTCGTTTCGGAGTGTCACGTTAACGTGTCACGGGTCGTTCTTCCCCCACGGGGGTCAACTCGGAGTACAGATAACGCCCGTATACACAGCACCACGCTAGCGTCATACAAATGACCAACTTTCCCTCGACTGGCTTCCAACCTCGACCGAACCCATCGTACTCATAATACCCACTGATAACTGCGGATTAATTGACAAAAAGCAGAGCTCGCCAATACGGATGATGTACACGGCTTTTGTGGCCCGAGTCACAGAGCCACGGGTCGGTTACGCGTCAACTTTTACCTCTTTATTCCGCGGTGTTAGAGTAAACGGATCTTACGAAAGATAATAGCAGGTTGACCAGTCGATACCTACTTCGAGTCTTACTTCTCGCTCCGATCCAGGGCAAATCAAAATGCGTCAACCATAGAAACTGAAGCCGAAATCCGATTAAATATCCTCGCATACGTGCTCATCGTTTTAATCAACGCCCCTTAAAAGAATCTTCCTGAAACGTGGGCGAACGTGCCAGTCGCTTTATCTCAGCCGCATCCTCTGCATCTGTGTCGTCCTTCGTCTGACGAAGCATAGTCTGTTTCTACTTTTTCACCGTGCACCTCAACCTCGCTCGCGGGCAGAAGTCCGCAACTTTTTTTTCACACTACCACACTCCTGCATTCCCGCAGGCCTTTTTCCATCCCTTTAACGTCGCTTTATAATATTATAAACCGCACGAGGAGGCCCGTAAACCGAGAATGTTTTCTTTCTTTCTCTTGCTAGCCCGCGGGCTATTTTTCTTTGGACGATCGTCGAGACATTTTATGGACGGCATCGAGGGAGCATCCTTTTTTTCTCTTTTTCTCTTATTTTCTTATTTTCTTCTTTTCCTTTCTTTTTTTTTTTTTCTTTTTTTTTTTTCCTTTCCCCCTCGGCTTTTTCTCTTTTAGAGAATCGCGCACCGCGAGCGAAATGCCGCTAACCCTCTTAAACGTGCATATATACATACATGCATCGAGGATTTCGTTTTCATCGGTGTTAAGGGGTAGACGCTTATTAAGCCAGTAATTAAAGAGAAATCACCGGTATGCCGCATTCGAGACGATGAGTAAAACTTTTTAAATCGTTCTGACAATATTTTGGAAGGTCGGTAAAATATTCTCCGTAGTCGTTTTGGAATTCACGTTTGCTTCGAATTGCATATTCATCGTACGCCAATTGTCGCGAATGCTAGAATAGATTTATCCTATGAATCTATTACGTAGTAAACTTTACTTGAAATACGATTGTAATTTAATTGGTTTATCGATGGATCAAGTACCGAGAATGAAATACAGAAAGTGGTACTTAAATGGACAAGCTACTTTAGTTGGTCTTCTCTTCGATCCGAGATACAAAAATAAACGAATCACTGTGTTTGCTACGTTTTCTTTTTCTTTTTTTTTTCTTTTATTTTTCTTTTTTCCAAGCAACAAAATTTTAAAATGTGTTACTTTTAACTTTAGCTTCACTTCATACCACAAATTCTGGATGAGGTGATATTTTAGCGCGACACGGAATAAAGAGAACGAATTAACGTCGATAGTCCTTTGGTTCCGTTTGCAACGTAAGGGATCCGATAAAAGGGAGGTGCTCGGCGAATTTCCTTCAACGTATTCTCGATAAGCAGACCGAGGTGGCACGTTCCACCATCCCGAAATACAAATATCCGTTTTCAAATGGCGAATTACTACGTACTAAATCTCACAGCGTTACACTATCTTTCGTAGGCACTCCACTCGCCTCCACGAACGACACTTTTATTTCCCAGATGCATTATCCCGATTTTTCCCTCTTTGCGCCGACATCCGCCAGACGTATTTTGAGATTTTCTCTCTCTTCGTCCCTCCCTCGCTCCCCCACGATCCTTCGAGAACGCGTGTCGCTTGCGTAAAACGATAACAAACGATCTTTAAATCCGCGATAATAGCAAACGAAGGAAGATTATACGTATAGACCGTTTCGTACAAGAGTAGGGAATACCTTATCGTAAACGCGGTAAAGATTGGAACACTTCGAAAAGACCCTTTTACCACGAATAATTTTATCCAACTAAAATTGAAAGTGAAACCCAAACCTCGAACCATTGTTAACAACAATTTTACCAACAATAAAAACAGTATTAAGCAAAATGTAACGGTTTAACGTATCCTTTCCAAGAANATTTCCCAGATGCATTATCCCGATTTTTCCCTCTTTGCGCCGACATCCGCCAGACGTATTTTGAGATTTTCTCTCTCTTCGTCCCTCCCTCGCTCCCCCACGATCCTTCGAGAACGCGTGTCGCTTGCGTAAAACGATAACAAACGATCTTTAAATCCGCGATAATAGCAAACGAAGGAAGATTATACGTATAGACCGTTTCGTACAAGAGTAGGGAATACCTTATCGTAAACGCGGTAAAGATTGGAACACTTCGAAAAGACCCTTTTACCACGAATAATTTTATCCAACTAAAATTGAAACCCAAACCTCGAACCATTGTTAACAATAATTTTACCAACAATAAAAACAGTATTAAGCAAAATGTAACGGTTTAACGTATCCTTTCCAAGAAAATTGTAAATTTCGATCACCGTAGAATCGTATAATCGTATAATCGTAGAATCGTAGAATCGTAGAATCGTAGAATCGATGATAAAAGAAACGACGTCGTCTGGTTTAATCCCACCTGCTACCAAAACACGTTCGCGGATGGTATCGGGTTTCTGGTTTCTCGCGTCATAAATCTCCATTGAAAGAAGAAGCAGTCGTCGAAAAGGCAGGATATCGGGTGGGCGAAACGTCGAAGGTACGAAGGAAAGGAGACGGCAGTTGGTGGGTATAAAACTACAAAGCAAACCGGCCGTTAATCTTACGTCTGCCTCGAATCGTGCGGCGGTCTACCGCTCTTAAACCAGACCAACCCCTCGCACCGTCTACGTTCCGCCGCTCGAAACAATGAGGACGAAACTTTACGGTCGCGCTAGGCCACCGGGAGAATCATATATTTTCGCCGCAAAGCTCGTAAAGTGCGGTCGCTCTTGCCAGTCGGCACATCGCTGCGGCCCGGTTGCGTGGACGGTTGTACACGCGACAACGCCGTGTCAGCGTATCACTGCCCACTGCTTCCACGTAATTTCCGCGAAAATGGAAACTTCCTTGTCAACCGTGTGTACTTTTCTGCGTGCCTTCACGGAACACTGACTATCACGGATCAAAGAATCGATGGCTACATTTCGAACACGTTCCTTATTGTTCTTTATCGCGTCAACGGCTTAAACGTGCGAGAATTTTTGTTCGGATGATAAACGAGGTAAAGGTTTTTAAACGAGAAGCGTTCGCGGTTAAATTCCACGCGCCTTTTTCTCTTTTTCTCTTGAGAATTCTCTTTCAACGATAACAGTTGCTGTCCCAACGGACACCTTCGTTCCGATCAGATAATACAATTGATTACAAGATAAATAGAAACGAACCTAGTTGAAAAAAGTTTGCCTACCAATACGACGATAATGGTTGGAGAGTTCGGAACGAGACATGAAATGAATTTTCAAAAATGTTTAGCAACCACGATTCAGTAGCACCTTTACATTGTGTGGACCTACTGTCAACCTCAAATTATCCCGATCATCCGTTTATTCTGAATTCACCAAACTTTAAATTACATTTTATACTTTGTTGTATAATTCCACGTACCATACGACACGTTTATTTTACACATCTTTTCGGAACGTCAATTGTGCTACGTTACAGTTTTAATTGTCACAAGAGGAAGGCGCAACGCTAGTTGTAGTTGCTCCATTGTTTAGCAAACTAGGCCACCGCCATCGACGTAACAGTGGAAACCTGGATATTGGGTATCCCATTCCAACGTCAAGTAATTCCAAAACAGTACACATCCCGTAATATATAATAACAGTTTCTGATAACAATGGATACGTCGCTACATTCTGAACGTCAAGTATTCACTGTAACGAATACCTAGATGGAAGTCAAGGCCTGAATGCAAACTCACAAACTTGTGTAACACGAGCGATTCCTGCAATTTGAAAACTGTGTTTGTAACATCAGGGGAATAAGACTGGGCACAATCGTCTTCGTCGTCGTCGTCGTCGTCGAATTTTCTATCGTGCTTTTCCGTAAACTTACTTATCCACGATCTCGTCCCTGCTTTGTTTGCATATCATGCATTCACACGCGCGTGTCACACAGGCACGCGACGCTTCCGCGTGTTCGTGTGGCATGGATACGTGCAGTTAGACAGTAGAATCGGCACACCAGGGTAATGGATGCATTCCGTTTCAGTGTAAGCGGTGTAACGACGCTTAAAGCGAAAGCATGCTTCGTACCGCGAAGAAACAACGGACCGATCGAACGAAAGCGGACATCGTTCGTTTCAAAACGCGAATACGCGAGTCGGAACAAAAAATTTCACGAAAAACCGCTCCAAGTTTCTCCATCTCGACTCTAACTGCTGGCCTAAACCGAGAACAGGTTGAAAAGTTCTTCGGTAGTTCGATCGGTGACGGCAAAAATCGTGCAACTCTTAAATTAAATGTGATCGTCAACTAGTTGTTACGTTAAAATATTTCGAGGACGACGTATTAAAATTACCAAACTATTCGAATCGCAATAACTTCGAAAATAACAAGTTTCAATCAACGAAAATGGAAATCCTTCTCCTTCAAAGTATTTTTCGGTTTATTCCGATACATCGGCTGGATCGGCTGAAATAATTCTTATTAAAAATTTTTATCTTCTTCCCAACGTATTATTTGCTTGACGTTAACATTATATCGATCAATACTATATTCTACGCGGTAGATGAACATTATATTAAAATCGATGTGTTGTTAATTCTAATTAGTTTCATTACCTTGCTACAGTAAACACATACGTTATTGTATATTATGATTGCAATCATATTATGCGGTGAATTAATTAATTAACCAAAATACAGTTATATATTTATAATTCATACCGTAATGTTTACCGAATATATCTATTAAATTACATTCTTCTTGATAAAATGCATATGAATGTATTGCTGAATAAAATGTTAAAACAATTTGTTAAATCAAACCTGGTTTAGTTTAATACAATTGTACTTATATACCGGACACTCTCGATTCAATCTCATTCTAACACTCTCAATAATTATTATAATTCGAGCGAAAATTGGTACATGGGGCTGCAAAATGTCGTTCTCGGTTTAATCGCTCCCTAAACTCGCAATAACTGCAGCTGCTGTTAATTTACACTCGATCAACGGAGCCGTACATACTCAAACGTATACATATATTACGTCCATACTTGGCAGAGGAAATACACGACCGCGAGAAACTTTAACGGGGAATTAGTAATCGAGAATCAACTCGGCAACAGTTAAGGGAAAGTGAAATTTGCCGATACATGGCTGCCAGAGGGAAACACGGTGTAAACAGCATAAGCTCTCGTTGCTCTCAGGCCGAAGAACACCACGTGCTCGACACGTGTGTTTGCACGCGTGCTTGTTGTGCACGCATCACAGGGTACATCTCATTGCACGGGCTCCTGTTACGGATTATAAACGTCGCATAATTCGTGTAGAAGCGGAGGGATACACTTTCTGACGAAGCAAAATTTGCCAGTCACGCCACATTATGCCGCGTAAATAACGCGCCGCTCGTAGCAGGATCGTGCTTGGTACCAAGGAACATCGCTCCTTTTTATTCCCTTCTACCTCCTATAATTCTATCTACATTTTTGTCTCGCTTTCTTTCTCTGGTTGGTTTTATTTTCATGCGTATTACTCATTCCGTATTCGATTAAATTAACTTTTAATTACCAAGAATTTCGCCTCTCTTTTATTGTTATTATTATTATTATTATTATTATTAAAATATCTGCTTCGAACGGCAACTGTTCGTATGATTTCGATTAAATAGCTGTTGAAAAAATTAGAAGAGAAACGAAGAAACAAAGGTTTCTATAGGCAAAAAGAGGGTAAATTGACGTAACGCTGTAAAAGTTCAGGAAACGAAGACGAATTAGGNTAAGAAAAAAAAAAAAACGGAAAAAAAAAAAAAAAAAAAAAAAAAAAATAGTATACCGTCGATAAAACTAAACTAAATTGAGCTTCTTTAACTTTACCGAAACGACTAAAGGGTGAGCGAGGTAAAGGGGAAAGAAAGACGGTGAAGAACAAAGGAAGAAACCAAGACAAAAATGTAAGAGATTTTCCTAGTGACTGAAACAAACACTTCCGAGCATTTTACTTCTTTGCAACTCGCAGAACTGTGTCACAGCGTTGTCAATGTTGGCAGATAGCTGCCTTAGAATTACATACAATTTTTGTTCCGGCAAAAATTCGTTTGACAATTTATGCGCAACCTGATAAAACTTAAATTAGCTTCTGCTACAAAAGCTAAAAAAAATATAATCAGCGTTGCTTGTACATTTTTCTCCGTTCATTTTCTCATCACGGTAAAAGCACCTGCACGATTTCAAAGCTGCGGGGCAAAATATTCGAAGGGAAACGATTTGTTCATCCGTTCCTAATTTACTTTACTACTAAAAAGAAAAAAGATGGGAACTTCTCGCCATGCTAGAAACACCTGCAGTATTTCAAATAATAAAATTAAATGACTCGACCTCCGTACGAATACATACACATGTGTGTTGCTCATGGTTGCCGGAAAATTATGATAACGTTTGTCTCGGCGCGGAGAAAAGCCAAGGCAAAGGAAGAAAAAAAAATGAGAAAGAATTACGAAAGAGGAGAAAAACACGAAATAAAGGAAAACAGATAAAGAGAGAAAAAGATGAAGAGGCAGAAAGAGCGAGAACGAGGTGAGAAAAGCATGGGAACCGGGTGGCGAGAAACTTGAAAAATGCGAGAAATGCGAGAAAGGCGAGGAAGCTTTCCGAGTTTCGTGGGTGGAAAGTAGGTGGCAGATAGCCGCGCTTCAAAAGAGAAGAAATCGCTCAACCGGGACTGGTCGTCTACTTTTTTATTTTTTTATATATTTTTTTCTTTTTTTTTTTTTTTTCATCTACCTAAAGATCCGTTGAACGGCTCATTCTTGTCCGTCAGAACGACGAAACACAATATCTCAACGTCCAAACGAAAGTTTTCCACTTTTTATTGTTTTTTTTTTTTTCATCTACCTAAAGATCCGTTGAACGGCTCATTCTTGTCCGTCAGAACGACGAAACACAATATCTCAACGTCCAAACGAAAGTTTTCCACTTTTTATTGTTTTTTTTTTTTTCATCTACCTAAAGATCCGTTGAACGGCTCATTCTTGTCCGTCAGAACGACGAAACACAATATCTCAACGTCCAAACGAAAGTTTTCCACTTTTTATTGTTTTTTTTTTTTTCATCTACCTAAAGATCCGTTGAACGGCTCATTCTTGTCCGTCAGAACGACGAAACACAATATCTCAACGTCCAAACGAAAGTTTTCCACTTTTTATTGTTTTTTTTTTTTTCATCTACCTAAAGATCCGTTGAACGGCTCATTCTTGTCCGTCAGAACGACGAAACACAATATCTCAACGTCCAAACGAAAGTTTTCCACTTTTTATTGTTTTTTTTTTTTTCATCTACCTAAAGATCCGTTGAACGGCTCATTCTTGTCCGTCAGAACGACGAAACACAATATCTCAACGTCCAAACGAAAGCTGTCCACTTTCCAGTGAATTTTTTCGCTCCACGAAATTAATGTGCCACGATCAATTCGCTGGGTGATGCACGATTCGCGAGACGCTTATCGCGTAACGACTGTTCGAATTATAAATTAAAGATGCAAAAATGTACCGAGAGAACAATTTTTACGGACAAACCGTCGGAAACGGTCGCATCGATAAAACTCTGTGGACTTTCGTCGCATGATTTCATCTACCGAATAAATAAATGGTACAGAAATTTCCATGATCAATGAATCGTGTGTTTTCAATCGTACAGGCTAAAATATTGCGAGTTAATTTTTAGTTTGAATTGTCAAATAAAAATTTTCTGCATAATAACGAAACGATATAATATAAAACATCTCACTGATTATTCCTAAATACATGCATAAAAAAATAACCTAGTTTTAACCAACTGAAAACTAACTTCTCGAATCAACGTCTACCTTTTCAAGTACGAATTGCTTTTAAAATCGCGAGCAAACTCGACCTATCGGTGAACTTTCGTAATTTACCCAACTCCTTTGGACAACTTAATTTTTCGTCTCTCGGCTACCAAACACAAACAACGTCTCTAAGCGGATCGGTCGACAAAAATCGTCTCGGCTGGAAGAATTCATGAAGCAGGCCGTGTTTCGCGATTACTGGAAGAATAGTTGCCAATTTGACGATGAAAATTGTAACGAAACGATGCGACGCAGTCACGCCACGAAGACCGGATAAAGCTTGAAGAAACTATCGGGAATCTTTCTTTTTTTTTCTTCTTCTTCCTCCAGTTTCTCTCTTCTTCTTGTCCGCTCTTCCATATACTGGTGCAATTTTCTTCTTTCCTTTCGCGTTTCCACGGTTTATTGAAAAAGCTGAGCAAAAGAGGAGAGCATCAAAGTTCGCAATTTGCACCAAGTGCGAGGCTGTCTGGCTGAAGCAGCTCAGAGATCAGGTCGAAAGTTCAATCTCGTCTCCGCTCGCATTTCGACCGATATTTTGTTCCGTGAGCACTCTCTCTCTCTCTCTCTCTCTCTCCTCTCTTCTATTCGTTCCCCACCGTTCACGGATTGATTTCTACGGTCCAACTTTTATATTGCCAGCGGGCACGGCGAGGCTTCGCTCAATTTCAATAAAATTAATTACAAACTATCAACTGAGACGTTCAGATCGTCGGGCGAGCACCGCTTTCAATTAGTGTTCCACAGAAAACGAATAAACCACGCTGAACCCAGCTTTCGCCATCGATTTTGGCAATTTCGATAACAAAATAACGAAATGACCCTTGGAAGAATATTTTTCCAAGCGACGCGACGACGCCTCGAGAAAATTGTTGCGCCAACGTAGTCTGTTTCGTCTATGAAATAATTGTTCTTTCTTGAACGATATCAAGTAAAATCGACGATGGAGCCGATTATCGGTTTCATTTAAAGATAGATTAAGATGAATGCACGTAATGCGAGTAAATTGAGGATAAATTACAGAGGGAGTTCGAAGAAGCACCCTTGTTTCTCGTTCGCCCAGAGGATTACTTGCTCGCAATGCAGGGAGCCATTAACGACAATTGACCCCTCAATGTATAATGTTGATTTCAAGGCCGTAGAACGCAATCGACAAGTGGCACTGCAGACATTACAGACATTGCAGACATTGCTACGCGACACCGAAGCTAAAAAAAACTAAAGCCTAAAGAGCGTTATTCGGTGAAGAAAAAAAGAGAAAAAGAGAAAAAGAAAAAAAGAAAAAAAGAAAAAAAGAAAAAAAGAAAAAAAGAAAAAAAGAAAAAAAGAAAAAAAGAAATAAAGAAAAAGAGAGAGAGAAAAGTTAGAAGCAGCATAGTTAAAATAATTCGTTTGATTCTATAAAACATGAACTATGTTTTAGTTTAAGTTGGGATCAAGTTTATTTTTCTTAACTACACGCGACTAGTTAAACAGAACCGGTGCAATATGTAAAATTATTCACCAACCGGGGACGCAGAGGGTGCTTAAGCGAAAAAGAGCAAACAGAAGTGTCGTTTATTTGTAAACCTTTGTGAGATTAGTTTTTAAAGTCCAGAAAGCAGAAGTGGCAAAATGAGGAAGAAAAAATGCGGAAAGCGAAGGAGAAGTGGATACACGCACGCCGCCAAGTGTAACTTACTCGTGAAAGCCATACGACGAAAGCGCATACCAAATAATTTATTTCTGGCTGCGGATGTACGAGTGCTCGAGTGCTCGAGTGTTTCAAAAGGAAACGGTTCGCGCAAGGATAATACCGTCCTAGCCAAGCTGCGAAGCTCGTCCCTCCAATTAGTTGCACAATGCAATTACCGAGGGTATTATTCTATTACGATGTCTGTTGTTCGAGTAATTTAATCATTGCTCAACTCTCTTCTGGTATACTATTCTGAAAACCAAGAAGACAAAAAAAAGAAAACCATTGCTGACCGAAGAACGTCTACTGTCAGTTATCCATGGCACATTTTCCGAAGGAATTGGTACAACGAACTAAGATAGGTTAAATCGTCGCGTAAAAGATGTTCCTTCCTTTTTACGTAAACTATTGTTATGATCCTTTTTTTCTTTTCTTCTTTCTTTCTTTTTATCTTGTTTTCCTTTTACTTCAACTATGGAAAAACCGAGACTGTGGGAAAAATAAGTTAATACGTATTTTATCGTATACTATTTTTTATTATTTTATAATCTTATCATACCGGTTAATAGGTTGACGAAAGATTGTAACAACTTTAGCCGACCAAAGCTAAACTTTTGAATGAACAAATTGTCGAGATACTTGCGAGAAACATATTTTATCGTAAACTGCTGAACTCTTTAAACTACATCGAAGAACGTCGAAGCAGCCTTTCGGCTCTTTAAGCTTCAGCTTTAAACGAGCGAGGAAATGGAGCCGGAGCGGTAACGTGGCGGCAAGAAGGAGTTGTCCCGATCGAACGGCATTAGAGGCGAAATCGGCTGAGCGTATAAATATCGGTGAACAGCAGCCGGAGAAATTCCACGGATCCGTAGATGCGACGCGGCGACGAGCAAAACAGAACGGGATCCAGAAACCGAAAATGTCTGTCGCCCGGCCATTTTTCACTTTTATACCGTTGCCAGGATGGTCCGGGTGTGGTGAATGCATAAAAGTAGAACAAAAAGACCGCGGGTAGGGAGGTTAACGTGCACGTCCGACTCACCATATCCTGTAGCAGTCGTAAGATGGAAGAAGAAACCGTAGCAAATGCTTTCCGGAAACCCATTGGCCCGTCAGCAAGAGCGTATCGAGGCGAAATTGCGAAAGAACGAAAATAAAGACGAAACGTAAGGATAGAGGAAGTGGGAAAGGAAAAGGGTGGACGAGCAAGATTCGAAACGATAAGAAAACTAAGAACACTGCGATATAGAGAGAAGAAACTAGGCGGTGGAAAGAAGAAGGGCGAAAGGAAATGCAATAGGAACGAGTCCTCGGAGGTGGAGGAGCAAGAACGATAGATGGTGGCAAAAAGAGGGAAGAAGAAGATAAATAAAGAAGATGGAATGTTAGGAGAAAAAATAGCGCGGTTCTGTAGCCGGAATCACGCCCTCGTTCTCGCCAGATGCAATTCTCTAAGAATCTATCGAGCAACTAATTTTAAATAATACCAACTTGTACACTATTCTGCTTCTAACCGTTCATGGGAAAATCACGCTGCGTTAAAAATATATGCGCAGCGATGCGCAGCGATGCGCTTCCATGCGTTATTGCGTTTGTTGCATTTTAAAAACTGCAACGAATCAAATTTGACGATGTAAATCGTAGTTCGGAGGAAGAGGAACCAATCGAGCGTTTAGTCGTCGATGAAACGATGGTGTCTGCCAAGACGCGACTCCGCGTCAGCGGGGACGATAAGAAGCATCGATAAAAACGTGAAACTCGATGACGACAACGGAACCGGTTCATCGGACCGATCCTACCGCTGGTACCGTAAACAGGAAAACATTCGTTGGTTCGCGGCATCTCAAAATACATAAGGCGCAGCCACGCATGTCTATACGTTCCAACATCCACCCACGCGTGCACGCAACGCGACTCTAAATCACAACCCCTTCGTTGCACGCTGGACACCTCCCTCTTCGAACTACCGTTTCGTTCGTTCTATGCAATCGATTTCATCTTTTTTGCTCGATACCCGTTCATGAATATTTGAAACCGTTCAGACTGCTTTGTAAATTAAATTATAATTGAAATTTCAAAGGAAATGGTTTTATCGGAAATATAATAAAATATATCTGCAATTTCAAAGTAAAATTAATTCGATTCCTCCAGATTATTAACTTGCCGCGTTATAAATGTACAGTCTTGGCGACAATATCGACGGAAATTTATAAACGAAGGTTACGAAGGAACGAGGTTAGATCAACGTCTACGCATCCGACGCACCTGATCCGAATTCGATTTGTCCGGATGTTGCGAGATACGAATGGATTACCGTATGCGTCCAATATCACGCCATAATTTGGTCGATTCTGTTTGTCAGATGATTCCACGGTGCTAGCACGCTGTTTGAGGAGTGCAACAAACGTATACCCAGCCGAAGGGGGATGTTACGAGAGATTAACGGGTCAGCCTGTGAAATCTGCCTTGGCCGTTCATATTGAACCAACAAAACTATACCGACTGAATTAATTGAAAAGAGCCGAGATACCTGATATTCGTTTTATTACGGCCATAACGTTCACGCGAAATTGAATATCCCATTGATGCGAAGAAATAATCATGTTTTCCATTACAATAGGATGCTATGCTATGAAATTCGATTCTCAGGACTGATAATTCATAACGGATAAATGGAGAATTACATAAAACACAGACATGCAATGGAAAAAATTAAAAAATAAATCAAAAAATAAATAAATAAATAAAAAAGGAATGGCAGGAAGAAAAATTGTTCGATACTCCAAACTTTTCGCATTATCAATTATAATTATCGATTCATCTCCATCAAAGCTATTAATTGTTTGATCCGAACTCTCTTCTAATTTCCTGATCTCTCTTCGTTAACATGGTCAAATTTAAGACGAGGACGAATTTCCTGTTTTTCAATACGCGATTCAAACCGTCGCATCGCGTCGCGTCGTGCTGTAATTTCACTAGACGTTGTGCATCGGAGACACGCGGAATTTCACGTATCGGTGGAACGCTGCGGAACGTTATTACGGCCGTGAAAATTCGTTTTAATTGCGTCAACGATCCTGGAAGTCGATAACACCGCAGATACGCACACGTGTTCCATTTAGCGGCGCGTAATCCGTGACCAGGACACGTGTAGAAGGAATCAATCGAATCGAAAATGGAGACAAAACCTAACCACGATTCATCTATGGAGAAAAAGAAATGTTTCCTGACTGCCCGAACAATGCTTTTTCCCGCAATATCGATAATCATGTTGTGCCGTGGTTCCTGCTGCTCGTATACATTGCGACACGATGCTTGTATATATTGCCGGTGCAAGTTCGATTTGATCATTTTTATCCGGTCCGGATAAATAAATTAAACATGGAAATGAAAGTGTTGCAACGAAAACCGGACTATATAATTCTTTGCCATCGTGATTCGCAACGCGTTCATATTTCCTGGTGGAATTCAATCTAAAATATTACATATTATCGTGCCAGCAACAAAACTGAATAAACAAAACTAGCTCGCGTTAAAACGAGGTTGTTACGAGCAGTGTAAAAACATTGCGCGATGGAGTAGTTTTATCGATTGAAATTCCCGCACGCTTTATCTTTCGTTAACGAAGGGCAGTGTAATAAATTCATTTTCCTACGAGCCCTATTGAGCTAACAGAAAAATAATGTCATTTATTAGCTTTTTTTACTATTTCGCCTGTCCAGAGCCATTAATTACGTGCACCATTATGAGAATATCTCGGTTGATTTAATTATCTTGTCATTAAGATGCTCGTTAACTCAAAGTTTTTCGTGCAATATTAAAAATCAAACATCGCCGCGTTTTACTTCTCGCCGCGCCGGTCGATCGCTTTTTTCTGTTCATTTTAACGTTAAGAAATTTTAGTAACGAGCAACACTTACGAGCTTTACGTTTTTATCGCCCTCCTGTTAACGATAAGACAATAATTTATATAACGACACGAATTTAACGAATGAACATCTGGTTTTCCCACACCATTCTCTCTACACAACCGTGAAAAAAAAGGGTAATTTATCTCGAGGATCGTTAATGCGAGAAAAATTCGTTGCGCCCAGTGGCAAACTGGCATGTCTGCGCTCGTACGCTTGTGGAAAAAAAATCAAGCGGATCGTGTTGGATCTTTCTACCCGAAAAGCTCGCCCTCAATTGGGTAGGAATCGATGTTTGCAAGTTGTGTAAATCCGCGAAACCATAACAGATCGGAAAACGCCAACTTTGTTCAAGTTTCGTTGGCACTTGAAACTCCGTGGAATGGTTTCTAACTATCTGAACGAGAAATCTTAAATGTACATTTGCCTCGAAGGAGAGAACTGAGGGAGAAACGCTTCTCGATGTTGCTTTCCAAATACTTCATTCTCTTAGGCACACTCTTGGATAACGAACCTTAATTTTACAATTACAAGAATTCAACTTCTAAACTAATAAAAACCAAAATCCCATCTTAGAAACGATTTAAAGTAAGTAATAATTAAATAGAAGCACCGTAGATATCGATTTATATGGGAGGCAGTGGCGAAATTTCAAAGAGAGACATACGAAACGAAACTCAAAGCAGATTGTCCAAACAAACCAGGTTTCGGGATTCCAGAATTTAATACGAATGCATCACGGCCAGGTGATTTTAATATCGCAGCAGCGGTGAACAGGGTAGTTCTATGTTTACAGTTACACGTGTACCAACACGAACGCATATGGCAACAGCATAACTTCGTTAATGAAACGCTGTTAGAGAAATTCATGGCTGTGTCTGGCTCCCTTTTCATCAGATTGAATCGATCCATCGATACGTTGCATCGAGATAAAATAACAATAGCACGGATGAAGCATCGTTCGAGACGGCTTAATTCTACGTATAAATCCAGAGGATTTCACAAGTTCTAACTTCATTTTCCTCCTTTTTTTCCTTATTTTCCTTTCTTCTGTTTCTTTTCTTCGTTTAATTCTTGACGTTGCAAAATTGTTGAACGCAACAATGATCATTTTTTCCAATTTCCAAAATTTATAGAACGTTGCATCGCGATATTCCTTCACGGGGAAACTTGAAATATTGATTTAAATTGCTTTGGATTCGTTAAAAAAAAAGAATTCGTTGTTTAACGTATACGTATAATCGTAATTTAGGATATCGTAAATTTAGTTTGTTTTAGAAAAGAAGGCTTCGTTTAATCCGATTGTAGCGGGTAATCGAATTAAAAGATAATTTTTCAACCAATCCCACCGTGTCATTTAATAATCTTTAAATTAATAACTTTTTCTTTAAAGTTCAAAGTATCAGTCTTGAATTTTAAAATCTCATTATCCTAAGAGGAATCAACTCTAAAATCAATGTCGACTTTCGCACGAACCGTTGTACTCTAGGAAGAGAAACAACTCTACTAGATGGGTAGATAACGCGAGAAAAAAACGCGACGGAAATTAACACGCATCGAAACGAGCAACAAGTAANTTGTACTCTAGGAAGAGAAACAACTCTACTAGATGGGTAGATAACGCGCGAAAAAAACGCGACGGAAATTAACACGCATCGAAACGAGCAACAAGTAAATTCTCTTCTTCCTCTCCTCTCTCTCTCTCTCTCTCTCTCTCT
>SMSQ01020711.1:4289-81117 GCA_019453375.1 Ctenoplectra terminalis | reverse complement strand
GCAACAATGATCATTTTTTCCAATTTCCAAAATTTATAGAACGTTGCATCGCGATATTCCTTCACGGGGAAACTTGAAATATTGATTTAAATTGCTTTGGATTCGTTAAAAAAAAAGAATTCGTTGTTTAACGTATACGTATAATCGTAATTTAGGATATCGTAAATTTAGTTTGTTTTAGAAAAGAAGGCTTCGTTTAATCCGATTGTAGCGGGTAATCGAATTAAAAGATAATTTTTCAACCAATCCCACCGTGTCATTTAATAATCTTTAAATTAATAACTTTTTCTTTAAAGTTCAAAGTATCAGTCTTGAATTTTAAAATCTCATTATCCTAAGAGGAATCAACTCTAAAATCAATGTCGACTTTCGCACGAACCGTTGTACTCTAGGAAGAGAAACAACTCTACTAGATGGGTAGATAACGCGCGAAAAAAACGCGACGGAAATTAACACGCATCGAAACGAGCAACAAGTAAATTCTCTTCTTCCTCTCCTCTCTCTCTCTCTCTCTCTCTCTCTTCCTCTCGGTGTATTTTATTCCGAGACAATCGAGTCGAGTCGTTTAAGTACTCCTGCCGCGAAGAAGATTGCGAAATGGGGCGCGGCCGGTCACCCGGATTCTCGAGTGCAATCCGAAACGTTCCGGATGACTTCTAATTAGAGCGACTCGTCTATCCGTCTCAGGAGATCTTGCGCGTCGAAATTTTCATTTCTCTCATCGTGGATCGGGCGCCAAGAGAAGATTCGAGTTCGAGAGAGAAACCATGGAGAAAGAGACGACAAAGAGCAGTGAATCATTCCATGAGCATAAATTAGCGGACCGTCGCAACGCCGGTTAATTAATTAAGGTAAATTGTCCTAAGCGTAAGTAACTGCCGGCGCCTGGGTCACTCCTCCCTGCTCGGTTCTTCTCTTCCTGGATAACCAGGACTCTCTTCGAGCTGTCTGACTGCGAGATGAGTTTCCGGAAGACCGGTTCTCCTTCTCCGTGGTTTCGTTTCTTCTCGCCGTTTGACACCGCCCTTTTCGGACCATTGTCTTTGCCCCCTTGGAAACCGAGGGTGAAAATGTATCTTTTTGAGAAGAGCCGACACTCTCTCCTCGAGATTTATCGCTAAGCTGCTCCGTTCCCACGTTCAACAACTTTATTCTGTGCGTTTTTTTTTGTTTTTTTTTTTTGTTTTTCTTTCGAAACTTGATCCAACAAATTGATGGATTTTTTTTCGAAAACATTGGAAAATGATTCGACAGATTTGAAGCAGAGATTCGAATTTTAGTGTCAAAGATAGCATACGATTCGACTGTCTGAAATTTTTTTAAATTAAACCGTAATAACTGTACGGGAGCCAGAATTAATTCGATGCTCTTGAATATTTTATTGGTTTTCATACATTTCCTGTTAATTTCATATTTATTTGCGTTTCAACTTAAAAGCTTTGCATGGTAACAATATAAACTGGACCTGACAATTCGTGAAATTGTACCGCCGATATGATATCGTTATCTATGATTATTAGACTTTGTTCAACTTGACATTTATCCGGTTAATGAATACGCTTGTCGCGACAAAGGGTAAACATTACAATTAAACGTCGAGGAACTGTTTCTTTGTCGCGTTAATTTACCCCACGATGACAAACCCGACATTTTATTGCAAAAAGAAATGCAGGAAAAAGGAATTGAAGCACTCTGCAAATGCAAACGACGCAAAGTATGCATGCGTGCGATTAAAAGGAGAGCGGTTAAGGGTTCAAGACTCGAGGTCAGACCAGTCAGGTACGTTAATTGCTTTCCTACCCACGGTAACTTGATATTGCAGCCATTCTATGAAACGTTTATAATAGGCAAACATTTTCCAATTTTTTCCTTTTTCAAATCGTTTTAAAGGATTAAAGAATTTTGTGAAACATTATTAATACACGACCTTCGACGAAACTTGTTCGATAAATTTCTCGTATACATTTTTCCTAACATACTCGGAATTTCCTCCGGTTATATATTCAATTTACCAGGAGAAAGTTTTCGGAAACAACGGCGGAAAAATGAAATATGTAACGAAGAGGAACTTTTCACCAAACTAATTTCCCTAAACTGATACGGATGAAACGCGCACTATTACATTATTTACGTATAAATAGTTGTCTCGCTGTTAAAGAAGCCGCTTGGTTTTTCTGAATGTTAAGCAACACAGGGGCCAACGTGTAACGCCGAACTTGCGGCAGGAATTATTTAACTTTCAAATTTATTAATTTACATTTTCCCCCGTTGCTTATGTCTACGACTCTCCACGAAATCCTGCTTTTAAATTAAACTTACTTCGAGACCAGTTAAACTGGCCTTTTACTCTTCGTCGAGATCGAGTCAAATTTTTAAAACTATACGTCATTTTCGGTACGAATTAAAAAACGTTTCATAAAAACATTTCGATTTGGACAAAAGATTGCCAATAGCAAGATTATTTGTCCAGCTTATCTCCAACACTGCTTTAAACTCAGTGTTTTCGTCTGACCGTGACGATACCAGGTTTGGAAGCAACTGTTTGTACAATACTACTGAAACCAGATGTTTGGTTCACAGGCCGGTTCACAAATGTACTATTCCATTCGAGAAACCAACTAATATCGCGCGTTCTGTCCGTTCGATGCGGATACATACTACTTATACTATCTAGTGCAATTGTCGACCAGCGCCAAACAATATTTTATACAGTTACACGATTCTTAAATTGCACTTTCGAACCTCTAAATTTACCCGTGTCATTGATTCTTAAAATTTTTCAATTTATACCAATTTTTTTATTTTTTTTTTTTTTATCTAAAAAGAAGTTTATTTTATTTATTCATTTATTTATTTTTTTCTCAAAATGAGTCACTCTCAGAAACGAAAGGCAATTTTCGGCCAACCAAAGTTTCAATTTAATTAAAATCAGTTAGGACGATTACGTGGTTCGCCGTGTGAACGATTTAATTCGATTTTATCTTTTAATTGTGGTTCGTGCTACAAAGAAACGTTCAAATTAGATCGCTCGAGGGTAGAGGGTACGAAACGAATGGAAAGCGAGTGGGGGAAAAAAAAAAAAAAATTGGCAAACGTGTTTTCTCTGACACAGATTTAACGGAAGTACTTATGCAGTCCGGCACATTTGAAATTGTCGCACGGTGCTCGCCCCGTGCTGCGGTCGCATGCCTGCGCAGACATTTATGGCAACACGTGCGTGTCATAAAACGGATGTTTCCTAGAAAAAACATTGAAACGAAGGCCGACGCGAAGCCGATCTTATTTCAAAAATAAATTCAATCCTGATGTTTGTCATTCGTCGGTCTTTCTCGATTCTTTCTATGCCGGGAGAATTCGAAGAGGACTCGAGGAATTTTTAGAGCATTCAACCCTTAATCTCGCAATTTAATCTTTGGGAACATAATTTAATCTAACTCGTTGATATAAAAGAAAAAGAAAGAGAAAAAAATACATTATACACAACGTATATCGAGAAATTGTTGGGCTACCAAAAATTAACGATTCACACCGAAAAAATATTTTTATCGATAATTTCTTTGATAGAAGAAACAATAGCAGGATTGGCCTTAAATGTTAAAAAAAATTAGAGCAAACAACAGAACCGTTGGAGACAATTGTTCAGAGTAGAAAGCAGTTGCATGGGTTTTTTAAGCAAATATTCAACTTCACGGTCGGTCGTACGACTGAAATGTCAAAACTAACAAAGTAGCGGAGAGACAAAATGGCAAAGAAGCCGTGGAATGTTGAGAATGGGAAGAGAATGACGTCCGCGTAATAGAATATAACAGCAGAAATTTAATTTTCCCTTACAAATCCTCGGTTCGCGGTTAGCGTGAACAATTACAAGGTAATTATTAATACGACCTGCAATTTACACCGAGGACTGTACATTTCATTCGTTCGTCTTCTCTTCGCGGAACACTGTAAAATCTAAATCTCGACACTGGTCATTGATTGAAATTCTTTGACGAAATTTATCGAAAATACAGATACGTTCAAGGCAGAATCTATTTTTAAAGAAACGATTCGTCGGACTGTTTCGCGATATGAAAACCGATGAGTTGAAATTTTTGAATTTTCGAATAAAGATTAAAAAATTTTCAAATTTTAAATTAAGCCCTCCGACTGGAATTCCTCAAAGTTCCAAATTCCAAATTCCAAACGCAATTTCAATGAATATTTACTTCATAAATCCAATAATCCAAGAGGAATAAATCCAGACAAAATTTATTTTTAAAAGAAGGATCCACCACATTGTCGCGTAGCTCGTAAACAGATCCACGAAGCAAGCTGCAAGTTTTCGATTGGTCGACAAACGGTTTCGATTGGCCGGTGAGGCGATGAGTTCCGAACGGTTGGTGTGCAGAGCTCGTTAACGCGTCCGCGTTCAATCGAATTGATCGGATCGGGCACGACGTCGATTAAAATTCTCTACATTAATTATCGAGCGTTAGATTGGAACGTGAAACGCAGTTAATTGACGGCGAATGGAATTTCGATGATTGCCATGCGGATTGCCAGCGCTGCGTGACAAAATCGAACCCTAAAGAAAAATATGGAAACGACTTTCCGTCCTGTCATTTCAATATCTCCAATCGAAATTTACCGAGTATCAGAACCCTCGTAATTTCCGATTACCTTGACTTAACGACGTTTCAATTTTTAGTTTAAAATAAGTGGACGTCAGTATAGTACAAATGTATCGATACCTACGTTAAGATATATTTATCTCGAGGAATTCAATGTTTCTCCGAACAAAATTATCGCCTGAATATTTCTTCCCTTGTTGCCATTACATAAAAAACAAAAGAAAAAAAAACACTATCCTGTGGGTAGAAAAAATATTTTTGTCGTTCTAAAATTGACTCGTCACGAGAGACGCTCAGAGTTGAAAGAATCCTTAAGGAGATGGAGATGTAGATGTGAATGTAGATGTAGATGTAGATGGAGATGTAGATGTAGATGGNAAAAAAAAAACACTATCCTGTGGGTAGAAAAAATATTTTTGTCGTTCTAAAATTGACTCGTCACGAGAGACGCTCAGAGTTGAAAGAATCCTTAAGGAGATGGAGATGTAGATATGGATGTAGATGTGGATGTAGATGTAGATGGAGATGGAGATGGAGATGGAGATGGAGATGGAGGTGGAGATGGCGACGCCTAGACGGTCGGAGGAGACTTGTAGAGAAAGTTTGGCAAAATTGAGACGGCGCAAAGCTTGATGAGCGTATCGTGATTTATGCGGTTCATTTCTCAGGTGGGATTGTCAGAGTTCATATCGTGGAACGAATGCAGAGAACTTTTCACTATTTTCGTGTCGACCAATCGTATCTTCGTTCGTAGTTTCTTTTTTTTTTTATTTCTTTTTACACGAAAAAATACGACGATATTGCTACTCTTTGAATAGATCCGCCTTTCGCATCGATTCAACGTATCGATAAAAATATATTAAAAACAAAAAAGTATATAGAAAATGGAGATGAATTTTTCGTCTTACTTTTCCAATTGTAATTGTGTAAAACTTGCCAATACCGATAAATGTATAAAACACCGCTAAACTGAAGCATGATTGTGGCCGTCCAGTCATTTTAACGGATTTTGTTCATCGAATTTAACCTTCCCGTAACTATCGAAGTACCCAGTGAAATTTCAACAAGCCACGAATCGTGTCGGCAAGGTACGGAAAGTAAGAGAAAGAGAAATATAGGAAAAGGGTCGGGTAACGAAACGGAAAAAAAAAAAGAAAAAATAGAGTAATGTGACGATCGAATACCAACCGGAGAAAATCGTGACAGGCAGCAAGGCACAGATGCCCAAATACACCAACAACACGGTCCAAGTGTGACGCGGCTCCTGGCAATAGTCCAACTTTTTCCCGCTCGCTATGCCACCGATTCTTGGCCCCTTCATCGTTCCTCGTGCCACATAGTTTTCGTTCCGGCCGCGTAAACGTGAATCTCACAGCCGGATTAGGATCCAGGAACTTTAATAACGTCTCCTCTACAATCGTTGATTTCCTTCCTTCCTTCCTTCCTTCCTTCCTTCCTTCCTTCTTTCCTTCCACTCTTCCTTCCTTTCTTTCGTCCTGCGTTCTTGTTCTATACGCGCGTAACGCGGTTTTTCTCAACAATTTCAAAACCCTATTGTTTTGAAAGTACTTCCGGCATTAACATTCCATCGTACACCAAGTTGGACGTACACATGTACACGGTCCGAAAAAACTCGTTTCTCGATTCACATCGTAGACACTTGACACTCGAACGAACATTACACCGATCACGATGTATATAAGTTGCGCACACTTGACCAAGCTTTTCACACGAAGCACCATTTCCTATTTTTATTTACGATAGTTTAGAAGTGGTTTGTTGACGAGACACGATAAGAGATGATCGTAGAAAACGGATAAAAAGTTAAAGCAGGCCCAATGTGTGTGTGGGCGCGCGGGCGCGCGTGTGAATGACTGACAATGAGTATCAGGGTGTTAACACTTGGCGCGTGACATTTTTGCGATGGCCTCCTGCGAAGCTCGCGATAAGAGCTCATTTACCTAAGGATATGCTCCCAAGCGAAAGCTCCAGGATATAGTCTGCTGAAGAATCCAGCAGCTTCCTTCGACGAGGCTGTTCTATGAAAATTACGCGTACCTTCCTCAAGCGTAATAGTTTTTAACTGCATTTTTATCTCTTAATAACGTGCAGGCGTTATGCTGCCGGTTACCGTTATACACGGTGGTGGTTACGATATCTCGATGAAATCGAGGCACGATACGAGGCTCTGGCTCGAGAATCTGAAATTCTGAAAAATCAAAAGTATTAGAGCAAAATAGTGGGACGCAATTTTTTTTCGTTTAAATACAGAGGAGCACGGTCTTTCTTTTTTGGTTAATTTTTAAAAGGACGCGCAGCAGTAGAATGTTTGAATGTAAAATACGAGATGTTTAACTTTAATACCCGACGAGTATCGCAAAATTAATTGAATCTAAACGTCTGGTCGTGGGAATTAAGCGATAATACCGCGAGAATAAACCGGTGAGTGAATTTCGATGGAAGAGTGTCGCGATAATTTCTTGATACGGATTACGGTGATTAATTCTCTCGACGCGGAGAAACTGAAACTATTTTCTAAATAGTCTAAATTTAAACTGATAATTAAAAGAATTCACTTTTAGAACCTAATTCTATCAGAAATAAAATTAGCTCGAGAACAAGAATCACGCGAGTCCATTAAGTCTCGAGTCGTATCAAATTAATCCACCAATGAAAATACCAGGGGAAGGATCATTTTTCCAGGTGCGAGGTAACATTATCGCTCGAGAAAGCAACAGCGTAATCCATTTCCCCGATGCCCATAAATTAATCCGTTCACCACAACCGAAATCCTTATGCATTTATTACCGACACGATAAGTGGCCAAGCGCGCTGTGAAAACATAGTTTACCAGCGGATCAACTCGGCCGAGTTGGAATTAAAACGGATCCAAGTAGATAATTACATCGTCTTAATTAATTCTTCAGACTGTCGGCGAAACGGTAACCAGCACTCCCGTCGTACCGGTGCACGAACAGAACCGTGGTGCGACGACTTGTCGCGTCGAAAACGGCGTAGGGTTATTCGTCGGAGAATGAAACGTTAAATTGTACGCGTTCAACGATTCCACGAAAGTGTTATAGCACACGCCATGATTTTGCGCGTCGCAACTGAGGAACGAAAGAAAAGAGAAAACCCGGAAATAAATCTTGATTACCGCTTGTTCGTTTGATTGGTAAAGAGAAAGGTTATTCGTTAAAAGAATATTCGATCGGCATACCGTTTATAGTGTTTTTAAGTGGAACGCAGCGAATTGTAAAAATTGTCACGAAAAATTGAAAGTTCGATGGCGAGTGGAAAGCCCTGTAACAGAAGCGTCGCCACGGTGGCGCAATTTTTCGACCAAGTTTCTATAAATACAGTCATTTGTCACTCATCGAAGCGTAGTCGAACTCTCGTGCTCGATAAATCATCATTGATTTAAAAGGTTCGCGTGAAAAACTGAGATGTTTTCCCTCTCGGTAGAATTTGATTTACTGTTTCGAGAACGTATTTTATCCCAGTGGTTCACCGTGTGCCTTATGTGTCTTATATTTATTTCAGTAGGACGCCGTCAGAAAAATTATACGCTGCCAGTTGGAACTCGACGCCGTTTAGGGAGATTGGTGGATCAATTTTTAAAGCACGCCTCGAAACCGACGCGGAGGGTTGCCACCGAGAACAATGAGGATACCGATACCAGACAGCCAGTTGCAAATTATCCTTGCAAGGTATTATCAATTAACGAGCTTGTTAAGTCGCCCGATGCAGAGACACAAAAAGTTGAGCACCGAGCTACGCGATCCTGTCGTTTGACAGTTGGCAGTTTCTGTTAGATATGAAATTTATTTGTCGATATAAATTCTCCGATCCAACGTGTAACAAAATTGGAAGAAGAAAAAAGAAAAGAAAAAAAAAAAAAAATAAAAATACCCAGTGAATCAAATATACCTAGCGTTAACGAAAAATATTTCTAAAAATTCAACCGCTGTTACGTTAAAGTTAGTACACCAGCGAAAGCGTTGGAATAAATTTTTTAGCAGCTAGGATAGAAAATTGGTCGGAAAGAAGCGTTAACGCAATTTGAAATGGAAAATTCTCACAATTTCCTCTGACAGAGACCCGATGGAGTTTGCGTTTAAAACGCACAATCCAGCAGTTGAAGATATCCGAAGACGAAAGGAGGGTGAAAATTACGCGTTGCACAGGTGTGCAACGTGGAACATAAAGCTCGAGAATACGTAAATCGCACGGTGGTGTGCGGTAGCTGCGAGCGTCCCGAATGTCGTCCGCCGCGTATTCTCGCGTGAACGTACGTACCATGTATGTATGACGCGTGAGCTACGACCACGCTGGGAATAACAAAATTTTCAAGAGTGGCTGAATTAAAATTCAAACACTTATACGACACCGTTGCTGACCCCTGTTTCTCGGCCTGGAGACCGAGAAAGAAAACAAATTCGAACGAGAAACTAATGCCTCGGAGTAAATTCGTATCGTTAAATTTTAATCCCCTTCAGGACCGACCGTCTAAGCATATTTTTTCCATCTTGGAAAAGTATTCTCGGCCATAAAAAATAAATATCCAGGATGGTGAACTTGGAACGTATTGGTTAAACATTGATATCGTTGAAAAGTAGAAAAGGTCTCGATTCGATCTTATGAATATACATGTAGAATAGATAGAAAAAAGTGCGTCGAGGAATGAGGGAACCAGCTAGTTTTCGCGGAACAGCATATCCATTCGAACGACCGATCGTCAGAAGCTGTCAAATCTCACGAGATCTCCTTTCGTCTGCTATTTATAGAAGATTCTGGTTGACGGTAGCGGCTCGGTTGCACGCTAGTTCGCGCATGCATCGTTCCGTATTAGCCCTCTCGTTTCTTCAGGCTTCTCTTTGCTCTTCCGTGTGCCACGTCTTTCGAGTAGAGCCAGTGTAAAGCCTTTCTGTCCGGGCGTATACATAATTACCAAACTTAATTAAGGCTTTGGAGATGAAAGGGAGTGAGAACGAGAGGCTGGATGGTAGCACGGCCAGGTTTAAGGATGTATCAGCTTTGCGGAAGAAGGGCAAGGGCAACGTTGAAACGTTGCGAAACGACCGATACCGAGGAAACAAGAATCAAAAGAGTATAATTTTCACAAAACTACAAACGACGGTCCCGGAACTGGAATACCTTTAAAGACGACGAAGCACGCTATAAATATCGGTTAAAAAACTCATCGAACCAACGAAAATAGAAATTAAACTTTTTTGCGCCCCATCGAATAACGACCGATCGAAACACGCAGAAACGCGGCAAAATTGCGCCAACGAAAACGAAATATCGTTCCAAGTCGTTCAACTTCGCGTCATTCCATCCCCCAGACGCAAAAATGGAAATGGAAGGCAGAGGATTGAACGTCCGTTCGACCGTGTAAATTTCACTTTTACTCGCCAATGGTACTTTTTTTTATTTCAACCCCGCTGTTTTTCAGGCGAATGCGTTTCGACGCAAACGTGTTTACACAAAGAACCACCGTTGCACCGTGCCACTGCAGGTACACCCTTCCCCGCCACCAATTTCTCTCTGACTCTCCCCTATTTCGCCAGCCAGCATACCAGGTCGTCACCCCTGTACTGTTTCCAACTTCCCCTTTCCCCAACTGGCACTTGAGCACTCGTGCAATTGGTTTTTCGTGTTCGAGGCACTCCGGTGTCCTCGGAATCCTAATTTCGCGTTTTTCATTCCACACCCCATGCCTCACTCACCGATGTCCCGTGGAAAGCAGCCTCGTCATCCGGCAGAAACGAAACCACCTCAACCGCGATATCTGACAGATATCGTGATTTTTTTGCGGCTAGGGTGAACATATCAATTCAATGAAATCGTCCTGCTGCTGCTACTGCTGCTGCTGCTGCTGCTGCTGCTGTTGCTGCTGCTGATATCGAAATCGGAGTAATCGATGGTATTATCCGTTTGCGCGTTGTTTTCCATAACGAAATAGGGAAAAGTAAGTATAACGGATATTGAAATGTTTCTTCACAGTTTTATCTCATTTTCTGTTCATACTCTGAAATTTCATTACAATTTTCGGCATTACAAAAAAACTTTTCCAACGCGTTGCAAAATTCTTGAAATCACTTCTACCTTTTCACTGTTCAAAAAGAAAACTCTTATTAAAAATAAGAAAAGAAAATAATCCTACTACATATTTCTCTATCGCTATCCCAAACGACTATTCGTCGACAAATTTCAAGTTGAAAATCACGTTACACGTTAAAGGAACGCCGAACCTTCGGATCGAATCCAACGAATCGATCGAAGAACGATCGAGGGGAACGTGCAGAGAGACGCGTGATACCGGTATGGGCGTGTAAGAAGCACTAAATCCTGATGCCCCGTCCGCGGCTAGCCGGCCCCTCTAACAATAAACTTAGGTGAGAGACGAGAGACGAGAGACGAGAGACGAGCGCGAGCACACGCAGCCACCGGAGAAACCGCACGCGTAACAAAACAGCATTGGTATATACGAGTAAGTACGTGCAACGTGCGTGCGTGCGTGCGTGCGAAACCCATAGTAGTGGGACGCGGATCAACCATTCGTGGCCTCGTGGCCTCGAGTCTGTGGCGTGGGAGTGTCTACGGGGACCACGGTGTGAAAGAAGCCTTATGCTGATCATCTGTGCTCGTTTATCGAACATTAAGCGCAGCGGTGTTGCTCGTGAAAACGATCCGCTTTTCGAAACGACTTTTTGCTCGCTCTTTTATTGCTGCCCTCCAAGAAACGGTTTTTAAAGGAAGTTTCCGAAGCCTTTAGACTCTAAAGATGGGCAAATAAAATTAGACAAAAAAAGAGAAGAAGCAAAGAAGAAAAAATAAATAAACGATCCGTAACGATTAATAGGAAACAACGTGGTAGGTAGATTAAAATCTATGCTAACATTTACGTCCATGGTGCAAACATTAAATTAAGCTCCGGATTGACATAGAACCCATTTATAGAACGCCCACGCAGTTGCCAGTTGACGCAGTGCACAAAACCTCCCAAAATACAACCACGAGCCTGAGAACCGTAACGATACGAGACGAGTCTTGTGCTTTCTTCCATTCCGAGACTCTTTTTCTTCCAGAGAAGAAAGACACGCGAACCTCGTGTAAAAATCGTGAATGCATAACCAAAAAACGATCGATTTTGCGGTGATCCGATACCACTTTCCGATTCTTCATGATGTAACGTTCGCTTTAAAATTACACCAGAGATCATTTATCCTGTCGCATACGATCGATCGCTGTTCTCCATCATACGACCTTGAATCCGTGTGTTCTATTCGCATTTCGCGTCTGTTTGCATTCCATGAGTGCGATCGTAGCCACAGACAGACTGGTCCACGTTGGATAGCACAGTTCGGACACGGTACCAGACGAGCATTACGGAGCTTTACCGAGCTTTGTAGAGCTTGGATGCCTGGATGCCTGGCTGCCTGACTGGTCGAAGAAAGAACGCGAAAAGGAAGGACCGATATGGGACACGTGTACGGACGTACGTGTAAAGGTGCGGAGGTGGAGCGCGGCAAGATATTATGCGGATCAAATATTCATGGTTATCGGGGCTCGCGATCTGGCACGCCTTTATTTTTCGAGATGAATAGAAATGGTGCCACCCCCAACGACCCGTGGGACACAAATTCTTTTTCTACGGACAACAATAAGGAAGGAAACGGTAGGTGAGGAAAAATGGGGGGAAGGAATCGATGGATGCTATCGTCGACACGGCACAATTGGAAAGTAATATCGATAACGTGTATTTATCGCCTTGAGTGGTCCAAGAAAGGTAGAACTGGTAAAAAGCGTTTGCGAAAAAATTTATACAAATAAATTTGTGCGCGTTGTTCGTTGCCAACAACTGCTTCCAACACTTTTAAAACTTACATTACGGATTACATTACTTTTACAAAGCTCTGTATTATACGAATCATCGCGGCTTTTTAATATCCGGTTCTTCTAGGTACGTACGGCATCAACTACGATTGAATTAAAAAAAAGAAACGACCTTCCTCGAATATTTTCCGAACGACTCGTAATCGAAATAAAATTCACGCAACGTAACGTGCAAACTTGCTAGAAATTCGATTCGAACAGTGGCATCGTTAAATCGTAACCGGCGCATTCCTCGCGCAATGCTCGTTCGTCCGATTCTTCTGCGTATTCCCATTGATCGGCGCGTGTTATTAAAACCAATTTATTGTATATTCGAGCAGCTGAAAACACTAAAGTTCAGCAACAAATTTCCTAAAGTTTCCGTCTCCCTTTCTTTCTCGGCGAATAATATCGGAAATGTTAGTTGACCCGAACTGGCCCTCGAGTTAACCGCAACTTTTGCCACGGAAAAACAACGACCGTGCTGACAGGAAGTTTCGTTGGTTACGGCGACGTTAACGAGCGATAGAGATTACTGGTAGCACTGCTTGGTACGCAATATCGAAGGTGGAAATGCTTGCGATACCTCGACGATTTCTTACCAAGTTTCCGCCGTTGTTAATTCGGAACAGATGCTGACCAGGCTATCGGAAAACCAAGCAAACTATGAACGTTTCGGATGAAAAATTACTTTTGCAATTGATCCTCTATTTTGAAGTTTAATTATACATTTAAAAAAAAGAAGAAGTGGTAGTAAAAGAATTGTAAAAACACTTGTACGACATAGCGTTAACCGAATAGAAATGAACAAAGTTGAAGTTTAAATTTTGAAGCGAATGGGTGGTTATAAAAGAATGTTTAAAACTGTGAGCTCCTCGGAGATAATTAGCCGGATTTAACGATATTCTGTTGGATTTAATTGGCATTTTTGTAGGTTAGATCAGCCCCGTCGAAACGATTCCTCAAGATTTGATTAAAATCGTAATTTGCGTGGCCGGAAATTAGCTCGGTCGTGGAATATGATAAGTTTGTTGAATTAATTATCAACGGCTTGAAGCTCGTTATAGAACTATTGAAATTCTACATCAGAGTACAACTTCTATACTTTCCAAGCGCGATAATTCTTCACGCTTGAAATCGAATTAAATTGACTTGCTCGAAAAGTCGATGAATAATCCCATCTAATCCGAACATGAACGACGTTTGATCCAGCGTACGAAACGATTCGATCGTGAATTTGTCTCGCTTGATCGGTAATCTAACAATAAGTAACTCACCAGCTTGTACACCCTGCGACACGTTTTGAGTTTTCTCGAGTCGAAAAAAACTTTGATTTTTGCAAGTTACGAGTAGAAAAAAACAAAAGATGGAAACCGAATATAAATGAAATCAGTTTCGACGTTGCCCACGATCCCCAGCGCTACCAAATAAAATTCAATTAATTCCGTCCAAATTAGTTACGTGGCCGCTTCGAACCCTGTAATTAAGTCGACTGTTCCCCGGAAATAATTGGCTGTATAATTGACCGACAGACAGAGTGTGTAAATAATTACCTCACGGACTCGTTCGAGGAGAAAGTAAATAATCCTCGACACGGTGTTTCAGAGTCCGTGAACAAGCACAAAGAGGCTGTGAGGCCTCTCGCAATTAAAATGCGACGCACGATTGATTTTATGTATTAAAAATTCCATTTATAATTTTATCAACGTTGAAGTTATTTTGTCGTACAAGCTATTCAGGATATTGAATTACAACTAATTGAACTAACAATAAATAAATATGAAAATACGAATTGGGATCGATAAATGTTGGCAACAACAGAAATAGCCATGGTAAATATCTAGAGGGAATACCGGCATATCGATCCACCTGAAGATAAGGGTAAATGAAAAACGAGAGACGGAACACAGAAGCTATTATATCTGCGGTGCAACGCTTGTCTTGGCGAATTCTATTCGCAGTCCTCGCGCAGATAATATCACGTAAGTACGCCTATCCGTGCGTTAATCGGTTAACCGTGCGTGCCACTTGAATTCGAGAGAAAGCGTCTACAATTTTCAGGTCGACGGTATAATAATGGAGACGAGTTGTAGAACGCCGAGAACTCGAGCTGCTCCCCTACGGTCTCACTTTCTCTTTCTCTCCTTTTGCTGTCTCACACGTATACATCTATTTATAATCCTATCGAAAATGTCTCGCGATACAATTAATTGGAATGCACGACACTCCAATCGTTTATTCTTGTTCCATCGATGTGAAAAAATTCCTTCCACCTTTGTCTCTCTTGGCGTCGGGGGCTCTAAAAGCTGACATTGCAGGCGACCATTTTACCATAAAATCCTGACTCGACTTGAACTTTTCCCTGAAAATTGCTCGATTATAGGGTTAAAAAGTTGACAGACTTTAACGGGTCTCCTGTAGACCCATGCGAGTGCGCGAAGCCCCGGTGACCGACGAGGAAGGCGCAATAGTGATTATAGGCATCCGGGGTGGTCGCGTTAAAGGCAGAGCAGCACCGGTACCCGTTGGTGTAATCCTTTGATTACAGCGTGTTTCGAGAGTCGACTGAATCACGAGGAAGCGCGTAAGGTGATATTCCTGAATGGTACGGCCGGAAGCCGAAACCGGGCCGCATAAAGGAGGATATACAACGAGAGCGAATCGCTGGTGGCTCGCACGCGCTCATACTCGAGTGTACGTGTAGTTGTCTGGCAGCCTGATACAAGATACAAGGGAACCAACCAGTATATAACGCATCCGGTGTACTCTGGTAATGAAATACAGTAACATTATATTCGCGATATTCATCCGCGACGCGGTGTACGGTTTGCCGTAATACAGCCGAACATCCATCAGCGTGTGTGCATTATCGTCACCGGGGAATACGTGTCCAAAGGTATCGCGTGGCATTTGGATTAATCGGAGTTCGGGGAAGCCTTGAAACGATCACGGTTCCACGATTCGCAAAGAGGAAATTAAGAAAGAGTGGATTTCACCGGTGGACCGAGACCACTCGGTTATAGGTGAAGATTTTATTGAACGCGATGATATTTGTCCAATGAGATATAAATTTTTTAGGGAATTTAAAAAGTGATATGAGAGAACGCGTGTCCTAAGAGAACAAAGAATTGTCGAAAAGAGAGATCGAATGGATTTTTATTTCGTTGAACGGATCGTGGCACAACTTTCTAACAATATCCACTTGCACGGGAACGGCGGCTCATACGGAAGCGCCATAAAGCTAACGATCCCTAAGTGATCCGTACTACGACACGATGACTGTTGCGTTAGGGAGGATGGGATTACAACCGAATAAAATGGAACGGGATGGAACATCCCATCATTATCCAATGATCCGCGTCTCTTTAGCGACACGTAGGCCACACCTCTTTGCGCGTAGCGACCAAAAACATAGCAGCACAATTTATCTCTGATCCGCTACTTACTCTTATAAAACGAACCAAAGTCGATCGATTAATTTTAAATAACACTTTTCTACCGAAAACGCTGAAACTCGTTAAACTCGTCCACTTTCCGATGTAACGCAAACAATATCGCGTGTCGTATATTTTTTTCCGACGAAAGGGAACAGTTTGAAATTACAGTTGTTACAATTTAATCGCAATATCCAATATCCAATATCTAATATCTAATATCTAATATCTAATATCTAATATCTAATATCTAATATCTAATATCTAATATCCAGCACACGTGTTTCATCAAACAGTTTAACGATATCGCTCGCCACTTATCTCGAGGGAATTTCTGCGCATCCTTCTCGGATATAACGATCCGAAGACGAATCCTGCGAGGCTCGCTCGCCCAAACATTGTACAGCGTTAACGTATCGGTATGTTTGGCGTCTAAACCACGGTGCACCACAAGATCGTACCGGCTATCCATCAAGTTCTATATCCTGTATATAGGATGGCCACCTGTACCTCGCTAAACAAGATTTACCTCGCTATAGATCATCGAGTGCGTGATCGAGTGGCCTTTCCATGCGTATATTCCACGAAAGAAACAATTAGTCTAGGGATGCATAGTATGTCCAGCTAAAAAAATGAATCGCGTAAAAATTCACAGAGTTTCGAATAACTCGCCGTCTTTATCTTGGGATTTGTCGCTGTTCGTTCAACCGATCCTCAGGTTCGTGAACGTTGACAAATGAAAGAACGAGGAAGGTATAACGAATAAACAAGAAACAAGTGTTTAATTAACCGTATTTACGAGGTGTGGAAAATTTCATAGCGGAAACGCAGTTTCCGAGTGTTATTTGCACGCGTTTCCGTCGGAAATGAAATATTATCGATACGTATAGAGCACGATATAATATAATAAATTATAACGCTTTATTTTTCTGGCTCGTTGAGCATCCATATAAATTTCTACGCCGCAATCGCGGATACCCTTTGCCGGACAAATCGGCAAATTATATAAATTGAATTGTTATCGGACATCGACAAACATCATCGCGCTGATCGTTGCGTCGTTTTCAGCGTAATACCGCATTTACGGCGCGCGTTAATCTCGCGCAATCATTCGATTGGAAAAAGCCACCTCCAATCGCTATTATTCCCTCCTCCTTTCCCCTTGTTCATCGAATCTCCGGGTAAGAATATAACGATCCTCTCGTTCACGAGTTGCGTTTAAACACGGTTCCTCGCCTTGGCGTTGTAAAGCCAAAAAAAAACAAGAGAAAGGAAATAAAAAAGAGAAAAGAAAAGAAAAGAAAAGAAAGGGAAAGAAAAAGATGGAACGCGAAGCTCTCTTTTTCTTTCGCCTGCATAACAATGCAACACCATTTTCAACCGTTGTCGATGACGAACAAAAAATTGCTCGTTACGTAACGAGATATCGATCCGTTTAACCATCGTCCCAGCTTGAAACCTCGAACGAAGTGTTTCTTGGGATGTCAGAAATATAAATCATGAGTGAAGAAAACATGACGAGATAGAAGGCTGGTCGGTTTAAAAGCAATGTCACAAACCGTACACCGATCGGCAACGTGTCGCAGAGTCACTGTACAGCTATTACTTATGATGCCAGATGACTTTGATCGGCCGAAGTCATCCGCTCTGCGAGAGTAACCGCTAGACCCCCTACGGATAATTTATGGGGTGCAACCCCGGACCAAAGTTGACTCGTTCAATTTTTAAACGGTCGCATCGCGCCACGAGAACATTATATACGGTTTCAGCGAGCACCATCAGGATCGGTCCAGATTTTTCAGTTGACGCGAAACATCGTGGATAGGGGAGGTTCGTTGGAAGGGTGGGTGAGATAAGAGGCCTGGCCTGCATCTATGAATCGCGAACCTCTTTTTTTGGGCATCATCTTATTTAGACAAGACTTCGAAGATACGTATATGGAAGTAGATAGAATTAAATAATTGAGCCTATTATTTTTTTTTTTTTTTTTCCAACTAGTAAGACACGATAGGAGAGAAGAAGCTATGATCGACTGGTTGAGCGATAAATCGACTAATGTGAAAATTGTAATGGGAGAAAAAAGAAAAAGAGAGAAAGTGTTTAACAGCACCTATAAAATGACCTTCGATTTAATTGTTACACCATACGATAGCCAATTTAGGAAGATCTTTGATGATAGCTTCGAGTCTAAAATATATGATACAAGTATTCGAAGGGAAATCTGAAGGGAAGTAGTTTAATATACCGTGTCTTCTGCGTGCTCAAAATGGAAATTTATTCTCATTCTAACGACGCCATATGGCGGGAAATATTGTTCATCGTTTCGAAACATTATGCATCGTTAAAGGTGGACGTCTCTATGTTACAAAGCGGACTGAATCTACGCGCAGCGTGTCAGGGACAAAGCAAGATGGATGAAAATAAAGTTCTTCTACTGAATTTACATCTTCCACGGATGATATTGCGTTACCTAGTCATCGCATGTTTTTCTTTCTTACAAACGTAAGCGAACACTCCAACACGATCAACGTTCCTTTTTTGGAAAAATCTTCGTTACGAGCTAAAGATCTTTCTACCATAGTTATCTTCACCAACAGAACAAACAATCTCTACATATAGACTTCTCGTGTTAATAACTCATCAAAATTTGATTGCGCAAAAATTGTTGCCTTGCGTGAAGGAAATCCAAATTAAGATGCCTCCGCGTATAAATATTTCATCGATTCTCACTGTATCTCTTTGACCACGCATAGGCGAACGTTAAAGGCGGTACGTCGTCTCGTAAATTGAGAAATGGTAATTAAGGGGGAAAGGAAACAGGTATTCTTTGTGCAGAGCAAAATCAACCTAGCCTAATATTATTGTTACGAAATCGAAAAAGGAAAACTAATAAGGGGGGGAAAAATCGAATTGCACGATAAAATAAATTAGGAAAAAGAGAGCGAGACGATAAGCAACGCGATAACCTTTTTCCAATGTAAGTATTATAATGATGGAGTAATTGTAAGTTTGGCTGATAGAAAGATTTCGTTAAAAGAATTGTAACGAGTGTTTCGGGACGGGAGCGAATACCTTGCACGTGAAAGTCCGTTACACCGCAACCACCCCTCCGCAATTGCCAGTTCACCAGCACGGATAGTCGGTGTCGATAAAAAGTGTGCCTCCACACCGGAAGGAAGATCGCTCGTGAACGCTTTCATTGGACGAAATCGTGGTCATTGTCGTGGATATTAACCCCCGTTACGTTGGCCGGCTAGACAAGGGGAATTCGAACGAGAGAGAAATAGGAATAGAAGGACGACAGGACTCGTCAATACGGTCGTCGAGTAATAAAACAGAGAGGGATCCTTTGGTCGGACGACTCGAGGGATCCAACTAACTGGATCAACGCAATCGAAGGAACGATAGGTGATAAGGAACAGAAAAGAAGAAAGAAACGAAGAGAGAAAGGGGATGTGTGTGAAGAAATCCTGCGAATTGGGGCTATTGAGTGGGGCACACCGAACGAATATATGTAGGTAACGTACAGACAATCGACACGTAGTTCACACGCGTCTCACAAACGGTCACACCGAAAGACTCGTCCAGGAATACCTAACTCTTTATCGTTATTACACGTCCACCAGCATGGGGTGACTATGGCAGCGCGTTGAAGGGGCTGGCTTGGCGAGTTAGCCGCGTGTTTCCTGGCCGTTCGTCATTTTTAGTGGTCGGTTCTCGCTCGCTCAGGTATTAAATTATATTTCATGCGGTGATTAACGGTCCTAGGATATGTTATTAAACCGTAGGACCTCGTACGACGTGGAATCCTTGCCGGACAAGATGGCCCAACCCCCTGTCCTTCTCTCCATTGCCCTTTTTTTCTCCAATGTTCCCTCTTAAAAGATCACCTTTCTCGTCTGCGCTTCCGTTCTTCCTGGAGAGTCATTTTATTGCTCTCAAACGCGTTCGTAAAGTGACTGGAGAAAAAAAAAAAGAAGAAAGGGAAACGAAGAAATCGAAAAGTGAGGAAATATGGTAGTGAAACTTGATGTTATAAGTTTAATCGTATGCCTTCCAGCTGTTTGGATTCGTTATTCGAGTATCTTTTAAAATAATCCTCGTTAGGATCGTGGATCGTTTGTTGATTTAACAGAAAATCTCTCTGATGATACGTAGCTCCTGGATAAATTAAGGATCAGGAAGGAATGTAGTCTCTTTGAATTATTTCGTGCGATGCGAAACGCGACGTGCTGTTTATTTTCCAAGTTATACGGCCGATTATGAATTTACATCGGGCAGGTTGAAGTTTAAAACGTGTATAAATAATTAGCAGCTTATTCCACGCGTACTCGTTGCATTTGAATAGTAAAATACATTTGTTAAAAGAACAACCAAAGTTCAATAAAATACACAATGTTTGTAACTCTAATTTAATTTTCGTAGGTCGACGCAGTCGAGTCAACGACGCGGTCCTCAAATTTTGATCGTGCGTTCAACCATGATATCGCGTTAAGTGTACAATATGTAGATACTTTTCGCTTTCACTTTTTTTATAGTTATCCATTCGTAAACACGAACAAAAAAAAAAGAAAAAAAAAAAAATTAAGGTAAAGCGATAGGACGGACCACGGTAACATGTTTCTGTCGCTACGACCGTACAACTCGCAGTAATTTCACCTGGAAACCTTCGACGGTTGCCTGCCGCTGACAACTTACATAGAATTGCGCTCGCAGGAAATCTAGTGTACATTGTACACACACGATCCCAGCGCCGACAATTTACACTTGTCCGAGCTACTGACAAGGGAAATTTTACGTCTTGCAACGTTTACGCGAGAAAAATTCGACACTCTGGTTAGTTAGAATTAATAACGTGTATACGTATAGAGGATGTTTAAAATTAAATTATTTATTTTGAATACTTTCGGATACCTTTGGATATGTCAGATGTATATTGTACGTCGGTTATAATATGTATAGGATATGTAAGATATTTGGAAAAATATTAAGAAAGAGTGATGCTCAAATACGAGAAGAGTGAATTAGGATTGTGTGCGCGGGTTCTCGAGACGAATGCAAGTTAAAGAGATTGTTCGAAGGGTCACAAGAGATATTCTATTTCGGGCAGTGAAACAAACGAGGCAAGTTTTGATCGTGCACCAGGCAATTATACGTAGGAACGTGTGCAAACGTATATTTGCTACGCGTACGGCTACGGTAATTACATTGTTTCCCATCCCCGGTCACTGTGAATCCGACGAGTAATTTATAACTTAGGAAGAGGTCGTAAAGGGAATCGTTACTAATGACATCGTAAAACCGATACAGGCGTCGTGTGTTTAACGTGCGTTCTACCATTTGAAATATGAACGAACGACCTCCGTTTCTGATAAAACACCCCATGTTCCGGGATCCGAGCTTCCATGATTAAAATTATTTTCAATTCCCTGGCTAGGTAAAATCCCTAGAAAAAGCGATTCGACGATTTTTCTGGGAATATACAACGATTAGAAATTGTTTAAAAAAAAAAGAAAAAGTAAAACCGCACACGATAAAATTGGAAAGATGTTTTATGCTTCTATGAAGACATATTTTATTTACAGGGTTACACTTCTGTTTTAAACGCACAATTGATGGAACGTCGAGGATTTTCCGATGAAAAGTAGACATCGAAAAGGTTTTCAGTGTTGCGGAGCAAGTTTTACCGCAGGGTTCCGCTCGAAACCACGGGAACAGAATTACGAGATGGATAGGAAGACGCGAGGATCAATTAATGGCTCAACTGCCAATGCGGTTTTACGACAAGCAATCGATACAGTTCTTTTATTAAACCAGTACGAAAGGCAAAGGAATTCATTGAACGATAAAGTAAAATTTTTAATGTTCCAATGAGAACTATATCGGTGCTCGTAAATTATACGTTTCCGTTTAAACAACGCTAATGAAACGATTAAAATTCAACGTATACCATGTATCCCATAAAACAATGGTTATATTGTTTCCTTTTTATCGGTGGAAAAAATTTAATCCCATACTATTCCGATATTGTAAATCATTATTTGCTTTTTAAATTAATTTTCCATTGATAAAACTATTGCTTCAACCTTATAGAAATAAAATTAAAACTCTGTACAATTATAAAAAATTCGAAACGAATAAGAACAATATTATTTATGAATATTGCAAGTACCTTCTGTAATATAATTGTCAAAGTGTCAACTCGTTCATATTTCTTAACTATAAACTACGTACCATGCGTTCTATAAATTCTCGAGAATACTTGCAAAAATCAAACTTGGTTTTGTAAATACGCACAGATGGCGTGATATACTGTAGCGCGACTTTCGAGTGTGGCTATTGCGTCAATGATTGTTTATGTTTGCAGTTCGGACTGCTCCGTGTAGTTAACGAAGCTATTGAAATCTGATACTTGACTCTACGAAAATATTCCCGATCGACAGGCAACAAAATATGCGTCGTTTCTATCTCTCGTNTGAATATTGCAAGTACCTTCTGTAATATAATTGTCAAAGTGTCAACTCGTTCATATTTCTTAACTATAAACTACGTACCATGCGTTCTATAAATTCTCGAGAATACTTGCAAAAATCAAACTTGGTTTTGTAAATACGCACAGATGGCGTGATATACTGTAGCGCGACTTTCGAGTGTGGCTATTGCGTCAATGATTGTTTATGTTTGCAGTTCGGACTGCTCCGTGTAGTTAACGAAGCTATTGAAATCTGATACTTGACTCTACGAAAATATTCCCGATCGACAGGCAACAAAATATGCGTCGTTTCTATCTCTCGTTAACACGTAATAAAATTAATTAAAAAGCTAAACCAAGTAGCTATTCATATTCGATTCAACCAAAGTACCGAATAGTAAGAAGCAAGAAAAAAAAAAAAACAAACAAATAAAACTATCCAATTGTTATATTAAGCTTTGAAACCTAACCAACTCCAAATTCAAGATCAGAAGCAAGTAGAATCGAAGAAACACCTAACCTGTCGGGAAGAAATAAGTCATCCTGTCAAGAGGAAGTCGTCCAGGCGAAGGAAAGTCATCTGTTAACATAAAAAATAATTTGATTTCAAAATCAATCTGTTTCATCTTAGTATTTTTAGACAAACTGTGAAATTATTAATTCAATTATATTACGATATTATTTCAAACACATTATACATGTATCACATATTACCAACAATTTAGTAAAAAAAATGTAATAAAAAGGCATACCATATATCCATCTTCGATAAAATATGTAATTTAAACCTTACTGATCTCCCAAACAATTCTTCAATTTCGTCATTTTTAAGTTGCAAAATATATCTACCCTTCTTTAATCGTTTACTTTTTATAGTTTGGAAAACTAAACTCACCGCTTTAAATCGTAGAGGGCATAACGAAACGTCTGATTTTTTACACGGTCGGTATTTCAGAACATGGGACACCAAGTCTCGTTAGATGTTAGGTCTATCCTGTATATATTTCTATGTCTGTTGTCATACGCGATGTTTGAATTTGTAACCTCAACTTATACATACCATAAATAAACGCTCGAATCTAAAATGTTGAAAAACTACCTGCTAAAAAATCATCGAGAGGAACTTGAAGAAATTTTGGACAGCATGGATGTCAGCTGTTTCTATTCGATCTATATAAAGTGTGTAATTTATAGTTGCATTTATTTTTCGTACAATACGAACAGATTCTTTTACAGCTTTGTATCGCTATTCGAAGACGATGCTGATGTAGCGCAAAAACTTTTACAACATCCTAGATATTATTTACCACTGTGCGATGCAGCAGCGGTGAATGCTCAGGAAGAAATAACAAAACCGGAACAAGTTGTAAAGAAAAGAGTAACGATCGCGCCAAACATTTCAATTCTCGTATTCTTTCATTTCTTTGGTATTCTTATGCTCTTACTTTGACAATATATTGAGTACATATTGAGTAGGTTCACATTAGAGTGACCGCTGTGCCGGTTACATCGGATCAGGGACAAATTGGGCAACTTGTTTCAACAAGTGGTATCATAGTTAGGATCTCTCAACCAACGGTATTAAAATCTGTTCAAAGATACAACTGTAAAACGTGCAAACATGTTACTTTGGTTAAAGTTGGTTGACATATTATACATATTTTCTACTTTTTTATTTCCTACTAGTTTACACGATATTTACTTTTAGTACGAATGGGAGAGACAAAGTTTTCCAGATATGTCAAAGTGCGAGGATTGTCACGGGACAAAGCTTAAACCTATACCTGGCTTTGATTTAGAGGACTCTTCGGATCGTCAAGAAATAGGAGTACAAGTATTGTATATTATCAATTTAATTTGATAATTGTTACTTGTCTTGTCAATATTGTTAACTTTTAAATATTCTTAATTAGGAAAAGAGTAAAATAGACACGAATAAATCATTGACGGAGGAACTGAGGATAATCTTACTCGATGATTTAGTTGATAAATGTAGGCCAGGAGATTGTGTTGAGATAGGGTTAATAACTAATTACCACCTATGTTATGTTATAAATAAAATTAACACATTCCTAACTGCAATATTATACCATACACTTTTAGCGGTGTTTTGATAAGAATTTGGGGTCCCTTAGATATCGGTGAACGTTTAGAGGCAACCAGTATGATGTTAGCAAATAGCGTAATAATACGACGTAAAGTATCCGATACATCCTCTTCCCAAGAAATGAAAAATATTTTCAAGGATTATTGGGAAAAATACACCGATAATCCCCTGCTTGGTCGAGACAATATTCTCGCATCTATTTGTCCACAGGTATCAATTTACTAACAATGAGTACATTTCGTAACAAAAGAAAAAGAAATTATTCAATTAATAGAAAAATTATTTAAAGCTTTACGGAATGTATACCGCAAAATTAGCATTAGCAGTTGTCCTAGCCGGCGGTGTGCCAAAGTGTAACGAAAGCGGTAACTATTCCCTACATCATCCTACTTTCTATCATTCTCGTCAAATATAATAATATTAAATAAAACAAGGAACACGTGTACGAGGAGAGCCTCATCTTCTTTTGGTTGGCGATCCTGGAACTGGAAAATCCCAGTTGCTTCGTGCAGCATCCAGTTTAGCTATAAGATCAGTTCGTACAACCGGTGTAGGTTCGACTGCAGCTGGACTCACAGCAACTGCTGTTAGAGTTAGTTGACATCCATTATTTTCTATCCTTTTAGTAATTAATATCTACATCATTTCTTTCATACACATGCTCGTTACAGGATTCAGAAGGTTGGCATCTAGAAGCTGGAGCCTTGGTATTAGCCGATGGAGGAGTTTGTTGCGTGGACGAGTTTACAACTATGAGCACACAGGACAGAACATCTGTACACGAGGCTATGGAACAGCAAACGATATCAATTGCCAAAGCTGGGTTAGTTACCACGTTAAATTCCAGATGTTCAGTGATTGCAGCCATTAATCCAATCGGTGGACAGTTCACCGAAGGCAAACAATGGGAGACGAATTTGGGCGATCCTCTTTTGTCTCGCTTCGATTTGATTCTACTTCTGAAGGATAACAGAAATCCAGAGTGGGATAGATTGACTTCAGAGCACATTTTAAAAGCTGCTTATGAAAAGAAAGAGAATACAGCTCGAACGTAATCAAAATTTATACAATCGATTATTTTGTCACATCATAGATTCTTAATTCGAATAATTTGTGATTCGACAGAGGCTCGAAGAATCATATCGAACTTTTAAGGACAGAAGCCCTTTGGAAGGAGGATACTTTGCGAGAATACTTAGCACACGTGCATTCTCTACAACCGAAATTAACTAAAGAAGCGGAAATAATACTCAGAGCTACTTATCTCTATCATAGGGCTCATCCAGATAGAAGGGAAGAAAGAACAACGGTTCGACTTTTGGATAGTCTTGTTAGGTAACGAAAAATCAAATATTTAAAGTTATTTTTAGAACATTTAACGCGACTATTTTCTTTAGACTAGCCGAAGGCCACGCTAGATTAATGTACAGATCGGATATAAAAATAATCGATGCTATATTCGTAGCGAAATTAGTCGGAACAGGATCTACATCGGAGATCAATCTTGGATGTTCATTTCCTGCAGATCCAATTGCAACCTATCGATCCGAAGGTATGTTTTGTTGTCGGTTTCATTGTGTGCACTCTATCCATGAAAATCGCGAATAATCTTATTTAAACACCGATTAAAATCGATGAATCGTAATACCAAAATTATTGCAGGTAAAGCATTATTGAAGACTATTGGTTTACAGAATCTGGAAAATATGTTATAAATATTTCTATTATCTTAGAAACATATCTACGCTAATTGTTAGAGTGAAAAAGATTTTGTTATGAGTAAACTAAATTTTTATTTATCACTTTTCTTTTTGCTGCTTACATAAGTACCAGCGCATATTTATAAAATTTAATCATTTTTTTTCCTTCTTTTTTTATACAAAACCAAGTATTTTATTGTTCATTGTTATGTAATAAAAGTGTGTCATAATCATTGCAATTAATTTAAACAGTGTCGCATATGTAAAAATATATTTAGAGAATAAAATCTATGATTGATTAAAGTCTTAGTAAATAACAAAGGTCCTTCAACTTCTATTTTTCCTACTATTCCCAAACATTCAACGTGATATAAATTTGTCGGTTCATTGAGACGTTTAGATACACCCAATAAAGTAACAGCAACGATATAACCCAATTTTCGTACTCTATAAATAATTGATCAATAATTAATAAATAACTAAACATATGTAAAAGTTATTTTTTGTTTTTTTTGTGTTCTTTTCAAAATATTTCTTATATATATATATATAGTATATGTATAGTATAGTATAGTTTAAACTTTACAAAGTGATAGAATATTTTAAGGATCTAAATAACAAGTATTTAGTAAAGAAAGGCCATATATTACATGTTGTAAGGAATGTATAGGACAGATAAGAGATGCCTGATTTCCGTACAATTCGTAATCAAATAAACGTTCCATAAAACAATAATCGATAAATTAAACTCTATACTCGTGAACACACAACACTGTGTTATTAAGTTATTTTGATTTTCAGCGAACAGAACGAACGCTTTTTGTTTATATGTATAAAGCCACACATGATTTCATCATGATTAAGGTACCACTAAAATACAAAAGCTAGCAAATATATTGCTGTATATAGAAGCAATAATATGAGAATTAGTGATATGATTATTAATAGTTCATTTCTCTATGCGATAATAAATTATTTCTTGATTCAGTTTTAATCGATACAAACGAAAAATGGATGTACACGTCATATGTTAGATAATACAGAGACACATATATAGACACATGATACTGTGTGTTAGACAGATTTAAAATACTGTTTCAGGAAAAAAGAAATACATAGTAATAAATCGATTAATACCTGTTAGAAGTAAATTGATGAACATTAACGGCGTTCGCTGATAAACGATACGATCAATTTTCTCTTAGAGAAGATATACACGAATACAACTTGAAACGTACCGTAAAACAAAGATGGCTCTACACGTGGATGATATAATATTTTTCAATGCAAGAATAAAGGTTCTATGGAACATTATAATTTCGAGTTTCGCGTGATGCAGTTTAGATGCATCGGAACTAAGACAATCTATCGATTTACTGAGCGGTAAAACGTTAGAATACCTGAAGAATAAATCCTGAAGCGTTTGCAAAATCACTTTAATAACGTGGTTGATTAGCAGCGTTAGCCATTTGGGCACGGATAGCGGTCGTAGCGACATTACTTGCCGCATTTTGCACGTGTTCGTTGCCAAAGAAAGTCGTAGTGAATTCCTGGTGTGCTTTTGAAACGCTCGCATCCGAAGAACGATAAATACGATGAATCTGTGGACAATTTTTATTTTCGTTCCGTATTTTATAATTCGTAAAAATATTTTTAGAAATTTTATAAAATATAACACGGTACCTTCGTTAACAATAGGAGATCGCCAAACGCGGCAAGAACGAAACAAATGGCAATAAGGAGCAGTAAAAAGCCAACAAATATTCCTTTAGCTGACTTATCGAACATCGTGATAGCTATTATAATACCGCTGTGATCGTAAAAAATCGAACAATCAAAATATTATCCTGAGTATAAATTCGTACTCTGAAAATTAAAATATTACCAAGTTCCTGAGCCAGGAATGCCTATGGCCTGAATCGCTGTTACGATTAATTGAAAGAAAAAGACGAAGAAAAACACCATGAAGTTAAAAGAGCTATCGTTCCTAAAAGAGAAAAATTGTTTAACGATATCGTAAATGCTGGAACACCGATGTACGATCGAGTACAGTTGATGGAAACGATATAGCGAAGTCGTAAAATCGATCAGTAGTCAAAGTATGCGTGTTCCAAACGTTGAAACGCGAATCAGAAAAGATACGTAGATAGATAAAGACTTGGAGTCTGGTCAGAACAGTACGATATCGGCTCAAAATTAATCCTTCCGGATGCTATTTCTATAAGATGCGTATAGTCTTGCCTACACTTATTATTTTAATTTACGATCTCGCTATATCGTTTCCACCGACTATACGTACTTGAAAGCCTTGTATGCTGGTCTGAACCAGCATAAAAATGAGAATGGAGTAAAAAGTATAAGATACAATATTCCGAGACCAAACGTCGAAAATGCTCCATTACACAAGATTAGAATGAACCCACCGATAACATTCAGAATTAAAACACAGCCGTGAACTGCAATTTAAAATTATTATTTTATCACTTACCGTAGAGAATTTTTTTTTCTTTTTGTTTCTTTTTTTTTCTTTCTTTTTTCTTAATTAAAAGCACTTGCAACGCATTAGACTTACACATCCATAAACGGTACAGTTGCCTGACTATCTTCTGAAAGTTTGTATGAATTTCCACATCGATATCTTGGTGGAAACAGGGTTGAAAGCAACACTTGTCAGGTAAAGGTGGCCAATTGTTCCTTTGTGCTTCGATGACCAAGAATTTTTAATCGTTACATAACAATAAAAACAAATATACTAAATATCTACACTCTGTTAACTGTACTTACGATAGTACGGTGTATTTCTCATGTCTTCCTCTGTTCTTGCTTTCCATTCTGGTTCTGATCTTTGCTAAAATTCAATAATTTTTCAAAGTAAACATAGCAAAATATTAGGATTCATTGCAAAATATTGCGAAGCATAAAGTTTCGTGTACATTTACATCCGAAGTGGAAGACAATGTGCTTCCAATTGTTGCATTCACAGTTTGCTGTGGTGTACGGGCATAGTTAGTTGCTAAAGGTTCCTGATTCGAAGGCTGAAGCGTAGCTGGTTGCTGTGTCGCTCCGATACCTCCATAGATTGGAGGATTCGAAGCACCTCTGACTTGCGCGGTCCCTTGTGAACCTTGTTCCGCAAAAGGATTATAATCCTCTAGACTTCTATTAACTGGAGTAGAAGATACAGCTCTCCTTATCGCAGGATCCTAATTGAAAAAGAAAAAAAAATTATTGCTTGTCATCTACTCTTTACACGTAATCACAGAAATTAATCAATCGCAGAGAAAAAGTTAGGTATGCCGATACTTAATGAATGTATATTTATAGAGGATATCTATATATAGATACAACAACAATTCAAAGAATTCTTTTATCGAATACATGTCCCTTTAAACCTAAACTTGGAATAACAACTTTCAATTTACAATATAATAAAAAAAAATAACACCAATAGTAATAATAATAATAATAATAATAATAATTCAAATATCCTTTCCATCATGAATGATGAAATGTATGTAAATGGAAAGAAAGAAGAATACGAAACTTAAATATATTAAATAATTAATATGCGGTTTACCATTGAAACACGGTAAGAGCATTCGCCTATGGTCTTAAGAAAAAATAATGTTTAAGTTATTGACAGTTTTACATGTAGTACCGAATGAAATAGTGTGTGCTCGGGTCTAACCGCTATTAAAATACTCACGGAGAATGGATCATTAATGTTCGGTTCCCCGAAAGGATTCTCGTCAAAGCCAGACATTTTAATCGCAGTTCACCGAACTGCGCTCTAGTGTACCGTTGAAAATTAATCAGACTTTAACACGCTCAAATTAATCTTATCTAAACCTGTCTATACTCGATCATCCATTGCGCTACAGTTACCTACGGTATTGCCGACAGTTTAGCCGCGTAGCTTATCACACGGAAAGCAACTCCTGTCACGTCTATACCTAACATGTTAGGATCTGTTCACAGGTCACAATTTAATATTGTATCGGGTCCTCAGGTTGAAGAAAAAAAACAAAAACCTAACGAGAGCAAGAGATTCAAGGAATTCTTCAAGTTTGACTTTCATTCGTACCGTCTTTACATTCTTATAAAGATATTTCTTGCGTAAGATACTATTTTTCCTGTAAAAAATTAATGTTAAAAGCACAGTGTGCGTCTCTTCTTATTATCGGAGAAACTCTTAACTCCGAACATGGCTTATGCATTCTACGCCATGGATTGTTGATCGTTAAAAGTTATGCATTAAAAATTTCATCTAGAATTAGTGTATTTTTAAATGATTATAATACATATTAAATTATTGTTAAAATATAAGGTATGTTTTAATTTAAAAACCTGTTGCTACAGTTTATTAAACGAATAAATTTAATTTTCGAATAATATTTAATGCGTTTCCCAATTTCAACGTCCTGTTCTAACCTATTATTTGTCTTTCCGTATAATTCCAAAAAGGATAATATTTCAAAAATTTCAACAAATTAGGCAAATGAAAATATATGACAGGCGAAATAATTTATTTTGAGAATTTTTGGAATTCAACGTTATTTCTAAGAATTTTCAATCTAAATTATGATTTTATATCAAGAAAATATAACTCGAAAAGAGGTATGTAGCACGAAATATTGCTGTTTCGTTCTATAAATCTTATCGTTAACTCGAACAATTGAATTTTTATATCTAAATAAAGTGCAACGTCCCCGACTTATTAAAATCGAATATAGCGGAGATGGATTAGGAAAAAAGAAAAGGAAAAAAAAAATATACATATACATATATAGCGATTATACAGCGGGGTTGGAATGAAACAAATGCGGTTTTATAGGTAATACAATTGACGCAGGCGCAATCAGTATGATAAAACGATAGATAAAATAGCGTCATGGTAAAGGAACTACCAGTCGCTATGCGCTTACCACAATACGTAAAGTGATTTTTTGCATCGTCTGTTAAGATCTGTCGTGCTTTGTTACGTAAAAAAAAAAAAGAAAGGTTGAAAAAAGATTCCGCTCGAATTATTAAACATTTCTAACAGGGATACAGACGGAACAATTTAACGAAAATTCAAATGTTTTTATAGGAATGAGATGGGCGGCAGGGACGTGATTATTTTTAAACATGTAAGTGTATTCCTCGACCATTTTAATACACGATCATTTTTTTAAAATACAATAAAAATATTTACATCTGCTTCGATCGGTTTTACTGGACCAATAAATTAGACTTTTAAAAAACTTACTCGGTGCGATGATTGAAAGTTTGAAATTTGTTACAAATGGTGAAAGAGTTGAAGAAATGATTGGTTACAGAATGGATGTAAGTTCACTGGTCCCTGCGGGTTTTCAAGCGGGCCAAGTGGATCTGTGCGAGATTCAGGCTGGTTATAATAAGTTTTCGGAAAATTTGCGAAAATTCACGCCACAATCCATACAGTGCGTGATATTTTGCGGTGGCTCGAGGTGCAAATATGAAAATCCAAAATCCTGGCCACCTGTGCACATGGCGATACAAAACATCTTTTCCCATTGGTAAGGCTGCAATAAAAGTTTATGAAAAGCTGAAAATTTTATTTTTCATAACACGTTTGCTTTTATATTTGTTCAAACAAAATTCTACAATTTCCCGCGATTCTATTTATATTCCTGAACGAAATTGAATCGATTATTATCGTGACACGATAAACTTCCTACTGTGAATCGACAAAATTAAACCCAATGTCAGGTAACTTCATACATATGTACATACACACGTATGTTGCAAAATGTACAGATGGAAATGGTAGGTATGACAATGAGTAATTATTTAAAATATTTCCTGGCATTGACTTTTTTGCCAAATTGTTTCAAAAGTAATGTATATTTTCGCGAGTAACTTGAACGAAACAATCATAAATATTTCTTAATTAAGAAACTTCTGGTATCGCGAACTTGAAAGATTAGAAAAGATCTAAGGATCGACAATTGTTTAGGGTGACAGATGACGTTCTTGCGATGGCACGACCGAACACCGCACAAATAATAAAAAAAGACATAATTGCACAGTTTCAAGGGTGGAGTATAAAAACCATAATAAACCTACAAACGCCAGGCGAACATGCAAGCTGCGGTGGCCCTCTCGAAGAAAGTGGCTTTACATACGACCCTAATGTCTTTATGAAACATGGCAGTAGGTATTAAAACATATACCTTAAAATAAAACAATACCTTTGATAAATTAATAAAAACAAAAGAAAAAACTCTTGCCTTCGTACCCGATTTAAAAAATTTATCGCGTTCTATTAATCACAGATTATAGATCAACAAGAATTGTATTCCAAGTTAGCAGCACTAATTGCAATTTTATAATTCAGATTAAAAAATTGTAAATACCTATTCAAAATACTGGAAATAAAAATTTTCTTTCAACCATATAGGGCTGACAAACTAGAAAAATAGAATTGCAATGAAAATAATAAAAAAATCAAACGATAAAAGTACAAAAATAGTAGCTACGATAATAGTACTTAACCGCAAGGGAATCGAATTGCACGTAACGGGAGACCAGAGCTGTACTTGTGTTGCACGTGAAATGCGTTTATAGGAATCAGTTTCGACTCTAGCGAGTCGAATCGAAGAACTTTAACTGAAACATGCAATGCAGCAAAATCATGTAACTATGCGGAGGAAGCAAAAGTTTCGGTGGTCTGATAGAATAGCAACTATTTTTGGGTCACAGTAGCGTTGCATTTCCCTTAAATATCAAAAAGATTACCAATTCATTCCACCAATTTGTTGCAGTTTACTATTACAATTTCGCGTTGAAGGACTACGGAGATGCGACCATGGGCAAACTTTTGGACATGGTCAAGGTCGTGGCCTTTGCGGTGCAAGAAGGCAGAGTAGCAATCCACTGTCACGCCGGTATACCTATAATACATAATGAATGGAGGAAAGCAATTCTAGCAATTTTTAACGTATCGCACGACTACACATGTATGTAATCGGTTAATTGGCTAGAAGCGTGTTTCCTAACCATAAACGTTCGCTAGCTTCAATTCCTTAACAGAATTTATGTTCTCTTGCTTTCACGAGTAACAGATAAGAACTGATAAGGAATTGGGGTGTAACAGCGGGGTTCTAACATTTACAAATCGTAACTTTAGTTGGAGCCCTAGAACTTTCTCTTTCAAATATCTCAGAAAATACAGAATCGTATCGTTAAACAAATGCTGGTTCCACGAAGAGAGGTTCAGAAACCTCGACGCAACCTGAGCTCGATCGAATCGATCGATTAGTTATTTGATAACAATGGTCTCCAGACCATGCATGTTTAACGATCATAAAAATGATATTTTCTTCGCATTCGTAATTGGATTCTTTACATCCTGCTCTCAATCTACGGATAGACACTTACAAAATCGTATCATTAATTACACGAAGCTACTCCATTCTTCACGTCGAATACATAATTGCTTCAAAAAGATTTTCTAATCTATTCGATTCTTTGGCCAATGAATTTGTCAGTCGCGTTGTAAAGGGACGATTTAATTTAACATAGTGCACGGTTATTATCGAGTGGTTGATTATTCCTCGGATACATCATAACTTTTGATAACCCTGGAAACTCGACCGGCTACTATTACGAGTTCCGCTTCCGTTTCATGGTTCGAGTAGGAACACGTAATTTATTTCTCGAATTAAGCGCGATCGATAGAGTCGAGACCGTTTAAAGATAAATATTTCAATCACCGAGTATGACAGTAACTTGTGATGTGATCAAAATATAAATGTTCCAAGTAACAAATGTCAGAATTGTTTTAATTTCTAGAATAATCCGATTCTTTTTTTTTTCCTTCCTTTCTTTTTCTTTCTTTCTCGTCATCTGAGTGTGTATTCTGTTTCTACATATATTTTTTTACTTCAATTTGCATAAATTGTAGGTTTGAATAATATGGATCTAGATGAATGTACATATGTAGAAAAATTGTAAATTAATTGTAGAGGTATTAATCAATCATACAGCATTTTAAGAAACTTAAAAGATACGTACCTTTTTTAGGGTTGGGCAGAACCGGGGTTCTGATCGCGTGCTACCTTATTTACAGTCTTCGAGTACGAGCAAACGATGCCATACGGTTCGTTCGTATGAAACGACCGTCCGCGATACAAACGCGGGGCCAGATACTCTGCATCCAAGAATTCGAGCACTTCGTGCTTCCACAGATGATAGTTTTCCCTTTGAACAGCACAATAGGCGATCGCAAATCTTGCAGCTTGCAGTCGCATCTGAAAAAACAGCATAACTATCTGCACGGATACGAGCAACGTACATTTAAATATATTCCAAAGGTTCTTTGATTTTATACCCAATAAAATATCTCGAATTTCATTAAACTGACCAAATCTATATTATTCGTTAGATCGTGTTCACAATTTGCGAACGAATTCTTGAATTGTGCGATTGTCGAGAAGACAATTCCCCCTGTGAGATTAAGTACACGATATCTAATACGTGTTTTACAAAAAAATTTATATCTCACGTTTTGGAGAAGCTAAAAGATAGTAAAGGAAATATTAGACACTCGTATTCATGGGCCGAGTCTCTTGCCGATTCTTACGACTGTTCCGGTAACGAATTATGATAAAAGAAAAGAAAAGAAAAGAAAAGAAAATTTCAAATAACAAGGTTAATTCCGAAGGACTTGAAAATTTTATAATCATTTTTTATCATTTAGGTTCTACAAAAGCGTACGCAAGTGGTAGCCAAGCATCTTCGAGAAACACCTCTGACGATATTGGAAGATTGAGCGATGTGTTCTGCACCTCTCCAGACACTCCGTCTTGCGATTCCACTTTTCCAGGTACTCCAACTAAAACTGGATTAATCGAGTCGCTAAAACAAATAAGTTGACCACGAAAGACAACGCGGCGAATGATATTTTTCATAGGACTGGATGATAATTGCGTGGACGACGTCCTCGGTGACGGAATTCACGGACAGGATCTTGCAGACAACGATTGTTATAAGGAAATTCAATCTCATATGAATTTAAAGGTTGCTGCTCAAAATACAGTTCTCGAGACCGTGAGTATTGAGGAAGCAGTCAGTGCACTGGTCATAGATAATGCAACTTTGCCTGACAAGATAAAGAAGCGTCTTCAGGATTATCAGGTAAAAAGATTATTGTAATTTTGAATTTATACAGAGTAAAAAGATATTTAATTTGCCTATAAATTTTCAGATCGATCTAAATCATCGATCTACAGCCTGGCAGAGAATTCAGATGGAAACTGATTTGGATATCCTGTCAGGATTATTATTCGAATGGTTGGAAACATTGAAACATCCTTTGCTGGACGTTGACAGTTTAAGTTACATCGTTGTCTGGAGTTCGAAACCTCAAAGATGTTTAGAAAAATTACCTACCTGCAACAGATATCTATTGGAGTATCTTCTACGATTTATCAGTCGATTGAGACCTATAACAGCTGAGAGTCAAAGCGTGATAACGAAAAAGTTCATGGCCACGCTCACGCAACAAAGTATCTGGATCAAGAGCACGTTTTATCCTTCCAGTAAATATTAAAAAACAGATTTTTAATATATTCGTTAACAAAGATATCGTTTAAACATATTCCCGTGTATCGTGTATAAACAAATGAAAAGAAATGAAGAGAAATGAAAAGAAACAAATACTTATATTGACAGATAGGGTATACATATTTCATAAAGATATGAACATTACCCACGTACAGATGTGATAAGTTGATATAATTTTCTCTTGACCACTGTACAACACAACTGTACGATTGTTAGAAATATTGATTCCCGTGCTAGGCGTAAGAAAACGCAAAGCGTCGAATGTTCAGAACGGTCGCTTAGCTTTCGCCGTTATGGGATTTTAAAAGATGTTACATACTCCTATAAATTAGAACCTTCCGGTATTGACATACGCTGCATCGTCCTATTTATATTATCAATAATTATGGTCTGCGCGTAACTGGACTAATTTTACTGGTACCATTTTCAATTTGTTACAGATAAAAATTTTCGAAAGCTACGACGAGGAACAGCGGCAAAACTAAACGAATTTTTCATCAGGCTGATGAATTTGATAGAAGAAGCGAATACGCGAGAAATGGAAAAATCAATGTGGTCTTCGAAATGGGATTTAGTGTCTAGTCAAATGAAACGAAAAGAAAGAGAAATAGACGAAGATATGTAACATTTTATTTAAAAAGATCGTAGAATCGCAATCTAGCAATCGATTTATATTTATTTTTCCAATGTTCGAAATAAATATCTATGTTCGGATACATTAATTATGTAAGAATTTCAAATAACATTTTAGTAGAAATCCAGTACTATAAATGTCTATTAACCGTTGAGAACAATCGTACTTCACCCCTACTATTTTTTTTTTTTTTTTTTTTCTTCTTTTTATATTCAGAAAAGGACAGGAAGTGAAAAATAAAGGACTGAAATTCGAAGCATTCGGAATAGATCTTTGTATAAATAAATTGTTAAGTTTAAAATATAGGTAAGTCGGATGACGAGTTAAATTATTTTTTATAGTTAACACGACAAACAATTTTATTTCTCAATAAGGTAAAGTTATATTATAATATTTTATACCGAAAAAACGAAAACCCTCTAATGCTTAATAATGCTAATGTTTAATAAATAGGAAATTTAATCGGCAATCAACGTGTCAAACGTTTGAAATACTTTTCAATAAAGATCGATAATCATCACTGCAGCAACAAGTTGCGATTAATCGATGTTCTCTGCAGCTGTTCGCGTGTAAAAATCGACAATCAGCCAGTTTACATTGATAGGGTAAGTCGTGACTGTAGGGATCTGTGCAGCAGCATGCGTCGTGCAATAATTTTTCCCCGCAATAGGGGTAAACGGAACTGTCGCACAATGGACATTTGCTGTAAAATAAAGATAAAGATAAAGATAAAGATAAAGATAAAGATACACAACATAAAAGGTTAAAATATTGTCCAGTTACAAAATGTATACATTATATTATATACTTACTTGTTTTGAGGTGGTCTATCGATTGGGAAATTATAATGCCTGAAACCGTATTGATATGTTTCCGTTTCTATCGATGGGGTGAGTAGTAGCGCTAATTTGCCACCTGTCGCGTAATTATCCGCCACGTCGCTCTGCTCGTCTTATTCGGACAAATTAAAGAGGGATGGAATATTAATTTATTAAAAAATAGAAGAAAGTTATATAAATTGGATTATTAATGTAAAAATTCAATCGTTATAATTTAATAATTTAATAATTATTTTATATTAGAACCAGGTTACTCTGTTTTCATTTTCTATGGCTTTTCAGGAAAGTTTTCGAGAGAAATTGAAAATTTTTCGTGATCGCGATAACGAGGCAAATGTGAGAAATATGAGTCATGCTTGTTTGTTTCAAATATTTCCAACTTACAATTAGAAAGACCGGACGACCGTTTCGAAAACAAACTGTACACTACGATGTAGCGAATAAAATTCGAGTTCCGACAAAATTGTTTCACATATCGATGTACTCACTTGATTTAGCAGTAACGCAGAATCGTAACATCGCAGCGGTGCCAATTATTATTGTAAAAATATGCATATTTTTTAGTGGAAATCAACGTACACTTATGCCTAACACATTCGAATACGAAGAAACTTTCCAAAGAAGTAAGCTTCTACGTGGATTTTAGTTCGATTTCTTTTCAAAGCCCACGCAAACTTTACTTACGCGCGCGTGCACATACACACACAGAGGCACACGTAGCTCCGCTTACTTATGAGAGGATCGCTTAAATGGTCGGCCAGTTTACCCGTTACTCGTAACAGATCCAGATTCTCCTACCTTCCTAAGCTGATTCGAAAAATAAAAAACGAGATCGTTTACTAACTAAGATGAAAGAATTCTTAACAAACTCGAGAGTAAGGGTATTCATTTACATCTGATACCCTCTGGTACCCTGTTTTCTTCTTTTCATTGAGATTTTTATTGTCTTCTTTTGAAGTTTGGACCAACTTTGACAGAGAATAAAAATGATTTTAAGAGCACAGCTGCGTCATGGACGGAGATGGATTCAGTAGAAAGTCGAATTACACGGATCCGGTTTAATTTCATAATTACTGTTAAATGGAACAGTGATTAATTTATTACGACTTTTAGCAAAAAATATCGATGTAGGATTATTTCTCTTGCATTATAGTTCTAAATCCTTTGTACCGTTAACGTGTTAATCTTTCGTTTTACCGTTGGGAATCGTTGATGTAGCAATAATTCGATTGTGATTGTGAATAAATTTTCTCATGTCTCGATTCGAGTAATCGTTTTCTTTCGCTGTTTCTAATTAAATAACAATCATTTTACGCGTAACCATCGTTTAAGTAAGATTGCATTACATCCGTAACGAAAGGAGAGAATGAAATTAAAAAAAGCTTTCGCACACTCCTTTTAAATAGATACATTATTACATTTCATCCATTAAAATACAAATATAATCTTCGAACGATATTCACTATTTCTTTGTACAATCACACTTATTTATATGTATATACACGTAGAATTGCAAACAAAATTGTTTATATCAAATTATTAGAAATTTCATTTCGTTGTTGCATGTTACAAACATTCGTTGGCCTTGCTTGGAACTTTTTCTTTTTCTTTTTCTTTTTTTCTCGGTGAAAAAATAACTTATTAATTGGTCTTATACAAAATATTTGGTATTAAATGTGTACTGTTAATTAGATCAGTTGTAAAAACAACCTGAGCACCGTTAACATCGCCAGGAACATTGTGACATTCGTGCTGGTGTATGATTCTGTGTTGTTTGCTAAATATTTCCCTGAAAGAAGAGATCTCGTTCAAACGAAAGACCTTAGATTCGTTATAATATGTAAGAGAATATAAATGATACTCACAAACAGAACCTAAATAGGAATGACAGCAACATTGCCGTAACCTTACGTATTCAGCACAGTCTCCAGTGTGCACTCTGCATTCTTCTGGCCCCACGCGACAAGTATGCTTCACGAAGGGGAATACCTCTGGAACAATAGACCGATAATTATAACCAATTGTAAGAAATATTTTTATTCATTCATTTATTTATTTATTTATTTATTTATTCATTCATAAATAATGCATAAATAATGCCAAATTATTACCAGCTTTCAAAATTTATAACACGAAATACATCCAATTGCGATTTATACTGTACGTTTATAAATGGCGGCGAAAGTATCGAATACGAAATGCAATATCACGATAACTGACCAGTTTCGTACTTGGGTCAACAAACAATTCACGTAAGGAGATACCGAAGGTTTCCGATTCCGTATCAGTTCTGGATAACATACATATCTAATTGATACCTATGGATTCAATTTACTTCTGAAAGTTTTTATCCCTAGAAGACAATTGTTCTTTTTTTGTTGTAATAATTATAAAAGATTATAATAAGGATCGTTTCCGAATTTAGGAAAAAAAAAAAAAAAAAAAAATTTTTTTTTTTTTTTTTTTGTTTTTTTAATTCGTTCAATTGCTATCGATTTAAATCGAATAANATAACTTGTATGATTATTTAATTAATTAAAATTCAAAACATTTTTTTTTAATATTTAAGTTATTTCTTTCTTTCTTTTTTTTTTTGTTTTTTTAATTCGTTCAATTGCTATCGATTTAAATCGAATAAAATATAATTGAACAAAAGATTAGATAATTTTTTAACTTTAAAAAAAACAATTGTTCCTGAAGAGTTTAAACAGAGCAATTAGCAATTAACAATTAACCGTTCTTCCATTTATGCGAAGCAAGGTTACAAGGGAGGCTATGCTAATTAGAAATTCGAGCAAATAGAGTTACAGGTGAACGACCGATAGCTATGTAAAGAGTTCGTACGAAGAACACGCGGAATACCTAAGTGTCCCTGTTAACGGCTGTGCCGATCGTTTCGCGTGAGTCACCTGGTATAAAAATCCTGTATGTGTCTGGACATTAACACGCGTGTGCCTGACAAGGTTGAATCGTTACAACGAACAACGATGATTTCCTGAACAGGTGATTGTCCTTCCGTTCAGCTAGGTTCGAAGATGGCTTCACGAATTCACGTGTCATTTTCATTTCAAAGAACAATTAACACGTGCACAAGCCACGAAGAAGCCAAACCAATCGATACTATCATAAAAGTCATACAGTGATTTCAATTTTTATTATCGTGGTTCGAAATTTCCATTAAAAGTTACATAACTTAAACGCCGACATTTGCACGGTCAATTGACGAACAGTATACAGGTGATTGTAATTTTCTAGTCGATTTCTGTACCTACGTAAATCAATGAAGGGCAAGTATAAAACGTGACCGATACGATTGCAAAAACGAAGCAAAGAAATCAAGGCGACGGTCTCATTTTCCATAACTATTGAAATTTCTATCTTCTCATCGAAAAACGGTTTGGTTCGTAAAGAAAAGGATTTTAAAAATACTGTGTACTGAATTTTTGATTACCGTTATAATAATTATTTACCATTAAAACTGCTATCGCAGCAACAATGATCATCTATCACGCTTCCATCCTTGCAGTAAGTCATTTCTGAACTGGTGCAGGGCTTGCATCCTGGTATAGGTCCTGTAAAATTCGTTAAGATAAATATAGTTTATGCTAAAATATGTATATGTATACAAACGAAAGTTACTATTACCGCTACTATCGAACAAATAATCATTTTCTTATAAACTAGTGATAGAATATACAGTCAGTCTATGGCCTTCTATTATGTTACAATAAGATAACTGTGTATGTACCTTGAGGTAAAAGATAACAGATTATCGTTCGACTAATTAAGAATTACCATTCATTATCCTCGATTCGTGGTATTGTTATTAAAACAGACGACAATTGCATCAAATCGAGGGAATATAACTCTAAGTATGATTCACGTTAATTGATGTCTCGAGGTTTTACGCAATTGTTTTGAAATCGTGTCGTGAATATTGTACACGATACAGTCCTTGTTCTTTGTATTACCCTAAATACATATCCATCTATTAGCACCAAATAAATATTTCCTTGCGATTAAATATCGTCCAATAATTATGCAACGTTGTATACATAAAATGTAGTAAAGTAAAATTAACAGAATTACTTAGTGTTATTCGAATAAAGTAAACTAGAGAAAAAACCTACATAAATATGCATAATTTTTCTCAGAATCTTTTGTATCGTTACAAATCGCTGAAACGTACACTGGCTAACTCAAAGTGTCCAACAAAACAAACAACCTTGATTTTTATTTCCTGTCTACGATAACAACTAGATTTGAAAAAATAAAAGATTGCTCCTGACTCTCGACGATTGAAGGCTTCGGAGAAGCCTTAGAATGTTGGGATTATGAAACATTTTTGTGAAAATTGTCTTTTCCTAGCAAACGAAGGTCATACGTGCTATATTCTTTCGTATAAAACATAACAATTTTTGTATATCGGAAAAGCATGATATAAAGTAAATAAACCTTTCTTTATATGTTTTACAGAAAATCAGAGAAAATATTCAAAGACGCATCGTCGTAAATTTACCAGTCATTTTGATCGTTTTGGTAATTCTAGTGTTAAGGAAGAAGGTGGAAAACTTTTAAATCCTCGCACGCATCGAACCTAACGATCTTAAATCGTGCAACAAACAAAAAAGGGAACATACGAGTCAATTAATGAAACAAGAATTCGCCGAGTTAATTTACAGGAAGAAGATGTGGCCGAAGTATCCGTTTAAGCGGATCAAAGAGAGGTTATTCTCGGAGGAAAGATAAATAGATTTTGGTGCTCCGTAAAGATGCTTTATAGACCAGACGTTAGAATGAAGTCAGACAAGAGGTTCGAATGTGTAACGCTTTTAGTATTCCGAATAAAATCGATAAGTTTTCTACCAGGATAAAGCTGCAGCTTCTTCGCCTCGTTGATCGCTTCTTCGTAAAGAACCTCATGGTCCAAAAAATATTCCTCGTCCGGATGATGATCCACCATTGTGACCGACTCGAGATCACCGAGGATCAAAATCAGTATCAATACTTTTAAAGCAGCGGTACGGCTCATGCTAAAACCTCTTCTTCGACATCTTCGACGATGTTTGGCACCGCAGAGTTTCTTAAGCGGATTCCACTTTTATTTGATGCTTGAAAATGAAAAACAAATCATTTGTAATAAAAATAAAATTATAAATAAATAAAAAGAAAGAAAAGAAAAGAAAAAAATGTAGATACTTTTGTAGATTGAATTTTTTTTTAATCTTCAAGCTACACAACGGTTTGTATTTTATGAAGATACCGTACGAATTATAACGTAGAATTATAAAGTAACTGAAGATTTAAAAGAATAAAGAGAAAATTCCTACTTCTATGAGAATTGAGTTTTATCAGTGAATGAATGTGGTAGATGGTACTGTTTTACATCATATCTTGTTTCACTTTATCCTACCATACATTATTAATGAAGGATATTAAATATATATATATATATATGTGTGTGTGTGTGTGTATTTTTTTTCCGCATTCGAAAACTTTCTTTTGGGGAACTTAAGGACACCTTCATCCTCTGTGAGGATTAAATGAGACTTACATTTGTTTAACATCTCTTTTAATCCTTTATAGTTTTATCATTTTAATCGTATACTTCATTGTCCGCAGTTTCTATACTTTTTCTTTATTACCCAGACTTATTTCATACGCATAGTGTAATGATTGTCGCAACCGGAAGTGTATACAAGATTACAGGATAAGAATGTCGGTGTGATCGTTATCCAAGGTGAGTTCTTAAAAAGACCCTTTATACTCGATGTGACTTATGTCAAGGTATACAATTTTAAATATTTTTCCGAGCAAGTAGTCAACGTCGTGTCACGCAATTTTTTCCACTACATTACTAAATGATAGGGTGTTTTATGAAAATCTCTACGTTCAACATTAAGTATACTTTTAACGAGTTAATTAGCGATGTATTATATTAACCATACTACGACCCTTGAGTCACTTTCGACCCGATCATATTTCTGTTTCGTTAAAAAATTTTCCAATTTTGAAAAAAAATACGAAGAAAGTATGTTTTCCATAATAATGTAGTAACGTACATGAAACTTCTTTTTTCCTAATTCAGATTAATACATTTTTTAGATGTATTTGATTATTAATTTGATGAAAGATGACAGAGTAATGTTACAAAAGAATTTATTAGACATTTCATTTGATCATAGATGATATTTGAGTCAGAAAATTTTCACGCAAACAGGATGACTATAAAATAGCTTAGAGACTATCTATAAGCGTGAAGATTCAAACAAACGGAACCATCTATTTGTGTAACATCATATTTTACTGTATCCATAACAGTCGACAAAATGAACAATTTCTAAACCGAACGGAGCAATAGATTTAGTTAAAATTTTCGTTCCTAACTGATCGATGAAAGAATCTTTTGATATTGAAAAATCAATTTTAAATTTAGCATTAAGAAAATTATAGAGTAAAATAAACGAGGGGTTCCACTTTGGTGTACTTGCTGTATTAACGTCAACAAGAAGTTGGCGTTATGTATTATGTTGTACATGTAAAACAATAATATGAACGAAAAAAACGAGATAAGTACAAGAAGTTAAGTTCATCGTGAGTCACGGCCCGATGACAAAGATGGAGGATCGTTAATTAAACCCAATTAAGGGTCTCGTACGCGAAACACGGATGTCTTGACTTTTCGAATCAAGGTGGCATCGCGGAATCTCTTCCTGTTGATCATGATTCCGTTTTACTTTATTTACGACCGATATTTCGTTTTTATCTTTATAAAAGAAGAAAGAAAAATTGAATAAATATCGACAATCGATGGATATTGACCGTAAAGTGTTTAAAACGAGCGGTAGAGCTGTTTAAGGTATCAAAGACGATACGACATAAAATAGAGACAATTTCTCTGTCTTAACGAATTACGTCACGACAATGCTCGTTTTCTGGAGACTCCGATGAAGACAAAGAGGAAGACGCGAAGCAAGTATATCAAGAATACCAAGAATAATGTCAAGTATATTAAACGATGTAGAGCCAAGGTTGGTTACAAAACTGTATTAATGTTCTAATTTGATAGCACGATCTTTTGCCTGAAAAAAAAAAATAAATCTACCTTTGAGAAGATTTAAATTAAGTACAAGTGAATTTTCGAAAAAGAAATAAAAGTATCGAGTTGACGTTAGAATTACCAACGACCAAATTATTATTACACCTAATTATAGGAAAGAAATCGAAACGATAGGTATCTGGAAAAATACACAGATACTGCAAAACGAATAATCCTTTATCTATGAAAAGATATAACAATGGAAAACGATTTCTAACAATTGTCACAAATGCAACTACAATATCAATTGTTAGATTGCATCGTTGAATATACTTTAGCATGCTATTTAAGTTTTTCCAACAGAACAATAAGAATGGGTAGATGAATCAAATATAAATGAATTGAGGAAAAAAAAAATCGATTGAAACTAATGTAAAAACATTGATTTAAATTATAAATAAAATATTATATTTCGTTTTAATTAAAGATTATTATTGGAATTTATGTTTCACCAGATCATAATTAAACAAGCAAATATTTATAGTATTATACAAAATATTTATAAATATTCGGGGAGGGGATCCTAATCTTCTTATCTTAAATATCACGAGGAATATAGATGTTCTCTACTGTTGAGAGATACATATCGACACTTGTAGCACTCGTTCGTATCTAAAGTCGTTCTTCAGTTACATACATTTTCGAGAAGTACCACTTTTATCTCTTGCCAACCTTTGACTCCGTTGAATTATCTTTTTTTTTTTTTCTTCTTCTTCCGTGTTATGAAAAGTAAAGAAAAGACAACGAAGAAAAAGTTTTCGTGATTATCGGTACTCCTTCTTTACGCAACTAACAACTACTCCAAAAGTATTTGGTCGTCTAATAAATAGTGCGAATATTTTTCTGCCTTCTGTTTATTTTATGATTTTCCATTTGTCTACTACTTTTTCGATCTCTCTTTTTTTATGTTTTAGCATACATATATTATTTATAAGAAATATTCAGAATATTAATATTATCTTTGAAAGAAAAGAAATTTTACAATAATATAATACTTTTATCTGCTGTTTATTCCGTTTAACATTTCTCTTACAAATTATCACATATATATATATATATATATGTACACTATACACATGTATACGTATACTTCTCACTGTTTGATAAACGTGAAAAGAATAGTAATTTTCCTCACCATTACTTCGTCTCGTTGAACATAGAAACAATCCATGACAGAAAATCCGTTTTCCTCGATCGAATCGTTGGAAATAGCATGTTAAAATTTACTAGCACAAAATAATTCCAATTACTTGGGAAGAGTCAACTGAATGCACTATATTCGGGAAGATATAAATCGGAGAGATGGAAAGAACACGTTCAATAACTGATAGATTGTTGAATAGTTGTACCGTTTATAAAACGCCAATAAATAATAGAAAACGTAGAGTTGGTAGAAAAGTGCATCGGACTGTATGAACGTGCGACCGTCAAAGACTACAGGCTGCGTTGAACTGTCGACCGAGGGCTGAAAAGAGTATTAGGTACTACCACCACTATTCTTTACTGTTGTATACCTACTACAGCCACTGCTAACTCAAACTGGGGGAACATTGACAGGTTTTCCTAACATTTTGCAACGTTATATAAAAATCAAAATGCACATATTTATTTTAAATATCGTATTATAACATTACATATTTTGTTGCTTTCCTACAATTATATAAATCCATAAAGTGTATTAATTACCCGCCAATATTATCCTCGTTCGAAAGAAAGATCGCACAATTCGAAACGCTTGTTAAAATAATTTTAATAAAATACCTATATTTTCACCTACGTACCAGCTTTTTATCTGAAATTTAGAAGAGAAAAATTATACTGCTACAATTTTGATGTTTAGGAAGCAACGCTTAACTTTTTAAAAATAACAGTAAACTCTCAAAACGGTAAAACGTGAAATATTGAATTTTGCATTGAATTTACAAAAAGGAACAACTTAATAACTTAACCAATCGGTAAATCCTTCCAACATACGAGTATATTGTACAGATGTTGAATAGATAAGTTGATCGGATATTGTTTTATGGAACAATTTTTGTATCGATAAATTCATTTATAAAAGAAAGATTAATTATGCAAAGGATCTTATCCAGCAAGTGTATAAATAATAATATTGTTATTTTATTTTATTTTTTATTTTTATCAAACCTACTGGATCACAATTACAACAATAGACACCTGGATTTTTGTAGGAACGGGGCCAGTGTACGCGTATAAAGACATCGTGAAAGGGCGTTCATAAGATAGCATTCAAAACCTACCAAAGAAGGGTCCGCTTAGGTTGCTTATTGATCTTGTCGGAGAGTCCTTGCATTAGTTCAGTCTTATACCCACCAATATATTCAGCAAAAAATAATATTTCTATAACTTTGTCTCTTGACAAAGTAACGATTAAAAATCACAAATTGTTTCATTTTTATCATTAAAGTAACTCTGTCTGAATCTGTGTGTGCGTGTGTGTGTGTGTATACACAATATGTACAATATACTTATCTTTTTATTTTTTTAATACTATACATTACTATACAATAGTACTATTGTATTTGATTAATATTGCATTTTACTAACACCGACAAATTTATTTATTTATAGAAATTATTAGTTCCCAGATTTCAGATCAAAGTAATAGAACAATGAATCATCAGTGACAATTGCAATACTTTCTTTTTTCGCAAATACCTAAATACCTGGTTACAAAGAATTAAGCACGAGTATTGTGAAGTAGCGCGCATGAATTGAAGGTATGTAATTCGGATGAATTGTTAGGTTTATATTTTATTTATCGTGGGTGCGCCGGTACCTAGCCCTTGCACGCTCTACATACATATGTGCGGTATAGAGGGTGCGGCTGAAATGATGGTAGAAATAGAGAGAAGGTGATTCCTCGTACGAAAAAATTAAATAAATTGTTATTTTAACTTGTAAATACAATACAAATATGTACGTGTATAATTAAAAACATAAAGAATTGTAAATGCGCGTGGGTTTCCTTTCCCCAAAGTTCGATAGAAGTGAAAATTTAAGAAATACTCCACGCATAGAATGTTTTCGTGTTTCTTCTACGATTCTACCGATTTACATTGATAAATCTACTACAGCGGTTCTGTTCACCATTAACTTGGTTCTGTTTAACCGTTTACTTTTTCTATGCCAAGAAAACTCTGTTCCTCGCCAGACTGTTATATCTCGATGAACAGTTTATTTAGTTTCTTACAGTGTTAAACAATGGATGGACGAAAATGAGCGTAGGTGATAATACGCGTATGCTCGCCGGCAACTATTCCACCGGTTAATTAATTGCGCAACCTTTAAACGATAATTTTAACGGAGCCAGTTTATAGCATACCGCTCTCCATAAAACTAGAAAAACATTTTCTTCGACGTTTGTTTCTAACAGAGAATTAAAAATTTTATTATATAATATTTCATTGTATTTATCGAACATTATAAAAATTATAAAAATTATAAAAATTATAAAAATGTTCGATAAATCCGATGATGATTAAATTCGACATCGTGATTTTAATAATTTCATATCCGGGAATTTGTAATTTTCACAGAGTACCAGTAAAATCATAGTAACTGATAACATATGAATGAAATTTAATTAATTTTTTTCATTATTTATTATTTATTTAATTATCTTGAGTGGTGTTATAGATATGCCCGTGTAAAATACAAGCTTGTATATGTATAATACGTCATACCATCCTTTTCTTACAATTGGTTCACCGCCGCGTGTTTCCGGTCTGCTTTCAAAATAAAGAAATTTAATTGGCTCTTTTGATTCGTGTAGAAAATCAATTTAAATTCGCGCGTTTTCTATATTACGGCTGTTGGTCATTGCCGTATTATAAGGAATTTGAGAATACATGCGCGAAAGAAACTATCGTGTGTCTGAAACTGCGTCACCTATAGTGTATGCCGCATTGCACAGTTCAAGCTGGAAACGTCAGCACTCTAAATAGAAATGTTTTAAGCGAAGTAGTGGAAAGGAAGGCACCTGTCATCTTTCTATGCGCAGTGTTTGTTACTCTACAATTATATACTGAAACACAAGCTTTTCTTTCTACTTGTAATATAAAATTTAATTTAAAATGTCATCCGGACCGATTTTAAATCCTGTGAGTATTATTTTTTTCAATTAGAAAAATATTTAATCTATCGGCACTGGTAAAATCATTATCATTGATCGAGAAAGGATGTGGTATCCGCAGTGCTGATATAATCACGATGACATATAATTTATCGATATACCGATTAAACTATTTCATCGATTAATCTTAAATTTGCTCAACTATTTTACATTTTCCGTGTAAAAATTTATGAAATTATTTTTTCAAAATTTTTCATTAGACGCTAACGAACAAACGAGCAAACAGAAAAAGCAAAATCTACCACATAATTTATAGAACAATATATGATGCATTTTTGCTTTTTCAATATACACTATTATATAAAAAGCATAATATGTGATAGTTAATTTTAAAATGAAAAATTTTACATTCAATATTTGAAACAATACTGTTAGTCATATAGATTTTTTTATGCTTTAATAGCCAATTCCTTACGTGGGAGCTGTTGAAGGTGGACTGGTACCTGGAAAAATGGTAAAGATTGTGGGAAAAGTTCCTCCGAATGCTGTCCGTTTTGCTGTAAATTATCAATTGGGACCTACGTTAAATCCAAGAGATGATATAGCAATTCATGTTTCACCACGGTTTATAGATGGATTTATTACTAGAAATCATATAGTATCAATGAATTGGGGTACGGAAGAAAATGCAGGTCTTATGTGGATAAAACCTGATGAAGAATTTGAAATGCTTCTTTTATGTGATCATACCTGTTATAAAATAGCCATAAATGGCAGACATTTCGCAGAATTCGTTCATCGACTACCATATCAGAAAGTTACACATTTGGTTATCGATGGTGATGTAGAAGTAGGATCTATCTCGTATGAAATTTTTCCTATCGATCCAGTCGATTCTGTTAAAGCTGTACCTATACCAGATGTACCTTCTGCTAACTTTGGACCACCACGTAATTAGACATTTGAATCTTTTTTTTTTTTTTTTAATCGTTTCGAACACTAAAATGTACCGACAATACATATTAATAATATTAAAAACAATGTTATATAATTGAATATATAAATGATATATAATTTCAGCACCTGGTGGATTATACCCTACAATAGGCTCGCAAATGCCGCAAGGTGGATATGGACCACCACCTCCAGGTCCTGGTTATGGACCTCCACCTGGAGCATACGGAGGCCCCCCTGGTTATAATCCTCCAAGAGCATACGGATATCAACCTGGATATGAAAAACCTGAAGAACAAGATGCATTTAGTGGTTGCTTAGATAAAGTTGGCTTAGCATTAGGAGGATTAGTTGCAGCAGGAGGAATAGCAGCTGCCGCGCATGCTATGAACGTATATAAATTTGAGAATTAAAAATATTTAACGTTTCAACCTTTAAAGATAACAACATACGACATTGTATACGATTTTTAGAAAAAGAAAGACGAAACTGAGAAAGATAATGAAAAATCTGATGCTTCGAAATCAAAAACAGAAAGCGAAGGTGGCTTGGGAAATCTTGGGTCTCTCGGTGCTGCTTTAGCAAGCAGCTTAGTGAGCAATGCTTTAACCAATTCGCATGCACAACAAGGCTATCCTCCCCAACAATCGAGTGGTGGTGGCGGTGGCAATGTATTAGACTCTATTCTAGGAGCATTAGGTATTATACGTACATGTTTTATACTTTAAAACTAACAAATTTCACTGTATTATGAAATCAGTTTTATACACTTGTAATTTTGAAAACCAAAGTATATAAAACCATTAATGCTATATTTATGTTAAAAGTTATAGTAGAATGATTGAATAACTATAAATGATTTAAATGAATTTGTACTTCGATTAAAATGTTTATCCATTTTATAATTAATTTTCAATACATCAAATTCGTATAATCCATTATATAAGGTGGTAGCAGTGGGAACAGTGTAGCACCGCCTCCATCGAATCAGTCAAATGATGGATTAACAGGAGCCTTAGGATCTATTATTGGTGGTGTTCTCGGAGGTGGTGGAAATCAGCAACCAAACTATCAGCCTTCGGGAGGCTATGGAAATTACCAACCTTCTGGTGGATATTCTAGCAATCAATCAAATTCAGGTTCAGATCTTTTGTCTGGAATAGGCTCTGCAATCGGTTCCAGTTTATTTAGTTCTGCGTTAGAAGGTCTCAGCAAACACGGTAAAGATGTAAGTATAGACTATTTGAACAACTGCAAATATAAAAATTTTATAATTTTAATGCACCGTTATTTTTGTGCGTACAGAAGTCTCACGACGAAAATCGTTCAACACCTTCGCCAGCATATACGCCAAGCTCTCCAGCTCCTACACAACCTCCTGCATCTTCTGCTGGTTCTTTCACTTCGGGACATAATTTAACGGCAGATGAAATTTCAAAAGGCCTAGGTTTGGATAACTAATAAAAACTGAAGTAAAAAATGATATAAAAGAATATATGCAATTGAAGTTTTATGCTCTCTTAACATTATATGATATAAAATAACTTATATTATTTAACATATATTAACAGCTGACATATGTATAATATAATTGTGATAGGGATGTTTAACATAAAAGGCAGCTAGTTATATTTTTAACATAGAACATCTCAATGAAGAATATCATGCTAACGAAATTAATATTTTCACATATAAGTTATTTATTTGAGATAAACTCGCTTTAATTATGATTTTACAGAATAATGCAAACCATAAGTAAAGATTATAAACAAAATGAAGTAAAATATTTATGATACAATCTTTCTAAGCTTTGTAATTCAAAATTTATAATTAAGTTAATACTTTTTAAAATTTATTATATTTTTACAAAGATATAGATATGCTATAAATGCGCTAACAAAATGTAAAGTATATCATTGTTCATTTTGTTTTTCTAGTATATAAAAAATGTTAAATATTATAAAATTTATCTATTAATAAATCTATTCTTGATCAAGAATTTCTGTTGATAAACTTGTTTCCAATCTAATCCCATGTCTTTCTGTAATATTATGAATATATATATAAAATATGTATAATTTATAAACAATATTGTTTTGGTGAACTTTTGTTTTAAATTTTAACACATGAAAGTTTTTTTTTTTTTTTTTTTTTTTTTTTAAATTTTAAATTTTTAATTTTTTTTTTTTTTTTTTAATCGTTTCGAACACTAAAATGTACCGACAATACATATTAATAATATTAAAAACAATGTTATATAATTGAATATATAAATGATATATAATTTCAGCACCTGGTGGATTATACCCTACAATAGGCTCGCAAATGCCGCAAGGTGGATATGGACCACCACCTCCAGGTCCTGGTTATGGACCTCCACCTGGAGCATACGGAGGCCCTGGTTATAATCCTCCAAGAGCATACGGATATCAACCTGGATATGAAAAACCTGAAGAACAAGATGCATTTAGTGGTTGCTTAGATAAAGTTGGCTTAGCATTANAACATCGTTATCCTCGGAACTGCTACTGCTATAATTCGAATGTTTCGCATCACTTTCAATAGCATTCACAAGGTATCGTGATCTTCTAGAAACTACACCAGAACTGGTACTAGGCTGAGTCGTATCAACAGGTTGTTCATCACTATCAGAGTCACTATTAATTTGTAGCACTGTACACTTTCTTCTCGCCCTATTTCTTTTTTCAGAAAGTTTACCATGTTTTCTCTTTACACCTTTTGATTTTGATTTTGATTTAGGTCTACACTTAATTTGTGCATTGTCCCCATCACTACCAGAACCTGATGCAGATGGTTCTGACGCCGCAGCCGAAGTGTTATTTATCGGTGCATCACAATCTACAGCTGCAAGTCTCATCAGTTTCTCTCTGCGATATGCTATAAGTCGAGTTATACGATTCGGAAACTCTAAAGGTCTTTCAGGAGCTACCCCACCTCTAGAGGATCCATGAGACGCCAATGTTACTGCAGATTCCAAAATACTTAACATGAATTGACGATCAGATGCTGTAGAATCTGTATATATATATATATATATATATACAGATATATACATATATAAATATATATATAATATATATATATATATATATATACATATTATATATATATATATATACATATATATAAAGAAAAAGAAAGAAATAAGTATTAATATTTCAATTGCGATTGTAATAATTTTTTTCATTATCGTAACAGAATTTTAACGATTTAAAAAAAGACATACCATCAGAATCTGTTGCACTATAAACACGCCCAGTTATAGGATTACTTTCAAAGTCACTAAGAGTCTGAGGTGCTGTCGACATATCCTCTGAACTCCAATCTACAATTTCACGTTGCACCAATGAATCAAAGAATGCCATCATTCTTGGATCTTCTCTGGTTGATTGATGGCTATAATCATGCGTCATGAATTGACCACTATGTAATACTAATCCAATATACTCATCGTGCGTAAATACTCTGCGCTGTCTCTCTTGTCTTCCATCGTCTCTCTAAAATGTAAACATAAAATTAATATTACAAATTAACAATTTGTACGTATTAAAAAAAAGATATAACACATTACCTTCAATCCACCTAAACAATTACTTCCCAGAGGAAACGGACTCCAAATCTTTATAAGTTTTTCAACTCCGGACGAAGCAAAAATACAACTAGCCTGATTGTATCTCACTTGATTAACAATGGATCTATGACCACGTAATACCATATGCGCAGAATTTACCCACTTTACATCCTCGGGAGGAATTTTCCACATATATAGATTAAAATCATCGGAACCTAAAAAATTGTAATTTGAATCGTAGCACGATGTTGCGTATACGAATATACATGTTGCGTGTATAATAAAATTCATAATTATTACAACATCACCTACCAGAAAGAACATATTCATCGTTATCTCCGGCAAAACAACACGATTTCATCGTGCAACTGTTATAATATCCAGGATGATCGAATTGACATAAATGAGTAGGAGAATCTACGGCATAAAGTACAGGAGGCAATCTTCTTCTCAAAGCTAACAATCTACTACCTGCTGTATTAAATCTAACATTCATGCAACTCTGTGCCGAACTTTCGTTTCCATAACGTAATACGGGTCTATAAATACGAGAAGAAGAAAGAAGAAGAAACGATTATTTCGTCGAAATATTTTTATATCTTTTATTTAAATTAATTACTTACTCCAAAGGTTTCCTCACGTCCCACATGCTAACACCTTCTTTGGCATTGGCGGTGGCTAACATCCTGGGTTCAACAGGATTAAACATAACGGAGTGAAAGGCAGTTTTGTACTGCGCCAAACAAAATGTTTCCATAGCACTGGATCCTCGTATGTCATAAATTAAAACTCTTCCATCGTCGCAGGCACTTGCGAATACATTGTCATTGTACGGATGTACAGACAATCCGTAAACAGGTTTCTCGTGTAAAAAGAAATTCACAACATCTCCCCTGTATCGAGAGAGAAGTAATTCTTTAGCTTTACGTAATTATATATTAAAACTGTTGGATAAAAAGTTATTCGTACGTTCGTAAATCGTGAACAATAACTTGATCGTCGTTTCCAGCAGAAAATATTTTCGTTTTGCTACTGTCGTAACCGAGACAAAAAATGTTACTGATGTGCTGAGCTTTCATCACTGCAGGTTTGCCTACATCTTGTATCGCCTGTTCCACTTTCCATAATAAAACTCTTCTATCGTCTCCGCCTGTGTTAAATTAACGATGAAATCATTTTTTCGTCGTATTAAACTTTCATTCGGGTAATCAATTTTATATATCGCATACACGCGTTTGAAAAGCAATAATTGTTTTACATAATTGTAGAATTATTTTCAACTATAAACGGTTTCAATTTTCCGTCAAACTTTAATTTTCTAATCCAACGGACATAGTACCGTGTAAAAGTAAATCAATTAAATATATATTGTTAGTTTTTTTACCGGAAACAAGAAGATCTCCTTGATTGGAAAATTCAATCGCATTAACGCATCCATAATGCGATAGTAGGTCCTTCCTGAATAAATTTTCGGAGCTTTCGAACCTAGCGTTAACGAGACGTTTGCAATGATCAACTTTGTCATCGATTTGTCTCGCAATGAGATACGAAAGGGAATTACAATCGGAAGGACGAGCCATTTCTTTTTTATAGATACTGATATGTATACGAAAACGGATAGAACCACCGTCTTCACCCTTCGTCCCTTTCTTCCATGTATCCTGCAACTAACGCCCGTATTCTCTTCTTCGGTTAAGAATCCTTGGCGAACCTTGAGATTCTAAGACCACCTCGCGTAATTTGAAAAATAGGGAAACCTATATGATAGGGAAGTTTTTTACGCAATTTTTACGCAATTTTTACGCAATTTTTACGCAATTCAATCGAAACACGGGATCGTTATAGATTGGAACTATTACAAGTTTTCTCGTGGTCGATTTTATATTTATTCTCTGACAGACGTGTTGTGAGTATACGCCTCACCAACTCACACATAGGCCACACGAGGTGCGTATTACGCACCAACGCACTACTCGATGCAACCCAACTACATAAGTGTCCACATACACGCAGGCGTTTCAACCCACCCGAGCAAATTCTTACTCGAGCACGATCAGCTGATCGTTGTTCAGCGACTCCACGTTGCGGTTACTTTATCAGTCTTTTTATTTCCATCTCTGATCCGCATCTTTGATCCACACCTATTCTTCCATTACGCTTATTCGCATTGAATCGATATATCCTTTCGTCCTACTCTCGATAACTTGTTATTTTTTCTTCTTTCTTCTTTCTTCTTTTTTTAATCCTTAAATACAAGTGTCAGCCACAATTACTGCTTAAACTTATAAAAACAAGAAGCATGGATACCGACGCCACGTTACGTATCTCACGCGTACTTCTCACTGGACCCCCTGGTAAATCCGCCAATTTTAAAAATTACGAGCTGTTCTAAAAATCACATCTTATCAATCTTTCTACGAATAATACGTTTCACTGTTCAAAATACTTTCCATTTTTCTTTCGATTATTCAAATATTTAGACCGTTTAAATCGTGTAATGTATCGAATTTTTACGAGATTCTGTAAAACTATCACAGGTATAGGAAAAACTACGTTATGTAAAAAATTAGTTTCAACGATGAAGGAACGAAATTATAAACTAGATGGGTTTTACACCGAGGAAGTTCGAGATCCAAGTAATCGCAGAATCGGATTTGACGTTGTGCCGGTTAAAAATATCGAAGAAAGATCAATATTAGCACGAATTCGGTCGGTATTACTTTTTTTTTTCTTTTTTTCTTTTTTTCTTTTTCCAATTATATTTAAATTTAATCTCCTTTTTACACGATACAATACCATTTTCAAACAGAAATATGACAAATCAATCACAACGATCCAAACATAAAGTAGGAAACTATCAGGTGTTTCTTAATGATTTCGAAGCATCGGTATTACCCGTTTTTGACTCAAATGCAGTAAGTAGATCCGTTTTACACATCGCATACGTATTTGTTGCACGTCGCATTGTAATCGAATTACTTCTTTTTTATTATTATTATTATTATTATTATTGTTATTATTATTTTTATTTAGGAGATATTAATTATAGATGAAATTGGGAAAATGGAACTATTGAGCGATAAGTTCTACGATAATGTGGTGAAATTATTTTTTGGATCTTCAAACAAGGTTTTTGTAATCGCTACGATACCACCAATGAATAAAGTATCACAGTATATGCCATTTTTCCAGCAACTTCGCGCAGACGAAAGATGTAAAGTTTTAACTGTGAATCGTCAAAACCGAGATAATTTACCGCGAGAAATTTTTCAATTCGTTTCGTAAGGTACAATTTTTCTGTTTCAAGAATAACAATATAAATTTTAAATACATTATAAACATCGTTTATTATTAACAAAAAACAAAATGTTAGATCAAAGAAATCCTTCCAATCACGTTAGATTTATAAAAAAGTAGTCATCACAAATAACGTGATAAATAGTGACTGGCTGGAAAATTGTACTACATAGTCATGCTAGATCGCATATGTATTAGATATTTTCGTAATAATCATTGTTTCGTAGAAACCACCGTTACTCATTAAAGAATAAATTAAAAGAATCATAGCTGTATTCATTGTATGTTCAGCACCTTCTGCAAATATTAGAATATAAGTTAGTACGTTGAAATCTTTGAGATCATTTATTCAGCTTATACGTGAACACTGACATCTTTAATGAATAAGGTGGTTTAATTGAGGGTACAAAATAGAAACGTTCTCTTTACCGCATTTCATTATAATGAAACATAAATTGCTAACGAGGCATTATTCTTATCGTAGACAAGAAAATTTGATACATCTGTTCGCCAGTTATCGAAACAAGCAAACATTTATTTTCTTCTTTTTTTTTCATTTTTGTACCCGTCAATAATATGCCTTCATTGCATTTATTATGATACAGAAGATTTGTTTGTATCTAAAAAGAATACAGTACTTTATTGTTTCGGAGAAGTTTAAGCATTTCTCACCTTCTCCGTTTCAGTATCAAATATATCATGCACACTTTGATTGGGCTACTTGTATTCAGTTATTGTTATTCATTTATTTATTTATTAACAGTACCTAGAGTTCCACTAGCACATAAATCTTAGTAGAGAATTAGCATATACCATTGGCCTTACATTTGGATGAGGCTGAAAAAAAACGTACTCGTGTACTACGATTAAAAACTGAAAACCAAGTATGTTACCAAGTATTAATTTATAACGTACCACTCCTTCGTACGATGTGAAACGAGGCTCCATATCTTTACCGTTAAGTGTGATAAAGGCACCCTGGTTACCCACAGTATCGCTAGAAATAGAAACAGAAACAGAAACAGAAAATAAAATTAATACACAAAATGGATATATTAAAGATCGTTAGGTTTATAAAATTTAATAGATAATAAATATTTGCATACCAATAATTTGGAGCAGAGAAGACAGTGATACATTTTCCGTCATGACCAACTTCGTATCCTTCGTTTTTCACTTCGTGACTTCTTACGATATAATCAAGATTATTCATAGTAAGGAAATTTTGCGTAACGTCAGGACCAAACTGAACACCGACTCCTCTTTTACTAGGTGCCCTACCAAGTTGTGGTTGTGGGTCCGACCATAATAATTCACACATTAATCCTTCTTCCGGTGGTTGTCTATTTCTATCAATTTCTCGAATTTCTTCCAACGTAACATCGTCTCTTGAAAACAGACCACCATGCATTACCTGCAACATCCGTAAACACGCGTATAGCTTACGCGCACACTATTGAACAACTACACGAATCGTTCCACGATTCTTTTATAAGTTTCAAAAAACTTACGAGTACTCTGTTATTAAGGCAATGAGCAAGCGGGAGCCAATTATAAACCTCTGTAAATAATTCAGCCATTTGAGCAGAATATTTTGCTTTGACTTCACCATCAAATCCGTACATTTGATTCATCGTGGCAGATTCGTGGTTACCTAAATATTGTATTTCATTATTAATGTGTATCGTACGTTGAACAAATAAATAGATCAATAAAAATATACCTCTGGACATAAAAAAGTGATTTGGGTATAATAATTTAAATCCAAATAAGGTGAATATACATTCTACAGAAAACGAACCTCTATCTACAAAATCTCCATTGAATAACTGTATAACTAACTTATTAAGAAATATATAAAATAATTGTACTTATATTAGTAATGTATTTATGTAAACAGATTTAATACTAATTTTAATAAATTCGAAATTTAACCGTAAATATAATGCATCCGCTATTATAAAGGATACATATGGATTAGTTTCTGATGGTAGCCCATTTAATTCAAATATGTTAAGTAAATCATAGTACTGTCCATGTATGTCACCACAGATAGTAAATTTACTGTCATCATGAATCGTAATATCAACTAAACTTGGTTGTGCCATGAACCATGTTTTTACGTCTAAAAGAATTTTATAAGCATATTTACGGTGTAATTTATTTTGTTTCTTGTACCATTCTAATAAATCTTGCATAAATTGTAACGTAACTTGTCCATCTTCAAGTTTAGGCCCTGTATATTCATCTTCAATGGCTATAAAATACAAACGAGTAAATTTAAAACGCTTAAAAGAAAAAGAAAAAGAAAAAGAAAAAGAAAAAGAAAAAGAAAATTACGTAAACTCGTTAAATACGACAACTTACCCATAGCTTCTAAATTAATCGTATCGGCTACGTTCTTTTTATTTTCTTCCACAGAAATTGCTTTTTCGAAGGCTAACATTTTTAATATTTTACAACATTCTGTATATTTGACCAATGCGTCTTTATCGCCTGGTCTCGCTGTAGTGACAGTTTTGTAATCCTTAAGAGCTAATTTGAACTTGCCAAGCGACATGTGAGCAGCGGCTCTACGATAATATCCTTTTACATAATTTTTATCCAATTCAATAGCTTTCGACGCGTCCGTAAGCGCGTATCCAAAACATTCTGTTTTCAGATAAGCAAAACTTCTATTTCCGTAATAAACTGCCACTGTAGGATTTAATTCTACGGCTTCGGTATACAATTCTATGGCTTTGGTGTAATCTTGATCTAAAATAAAATAAACGTGCCAATTATACTAATCATAATTAAGGAAATAATTATTATTTTCAATGTAAAAAATTAAAAGGATAGAAAATTAATTTTTATTCAGCTACGATCAAATCGAAAGATTTATTAGAATCCTTTTAAGTTGTTCGAATAAAACGAGTATTGAAAATTTGACGCATAAAACAAAACGTGTTACATCGAATTTAAACGTCACATTTCAACGAAAAGATATTAAAAATAAAAAGTAACCGTTCAGGATAAATTGATTACAATGATATGACAAGCATGATAAATATGATTATTTAGGATCTTTAACTTGGGTACTTGTATCAACGGGGTTTTATTCGATAATTTAAAGAACATTTACGTTGTCGAAGTTTGGTTAGTTTCAAACGCACACGTGACTTAATTGCATTAATTTAGTAGTAATTATGAATTTTTTTTTCTCTTCTTCTTCTTCTTCTTCTTCTTCTTCTTCTTTTTCTTCTTCTTCTCTAACACTTAAATATAAAGTAAATCTGTAATAAGATTTTATAAACATACTTTTGAAATATTCGTTTGCTTGTTCTTTAAATTTTTCCGCTCTGGCCGCATCTTCTGGCGATATTACTCCTGTAATTTCTGCGTTCTCACTCATCTCGCGGTTTGTGTTAACAAATCAATGAAACGACGTAAAATGACTTAAATTATACCGAAATGTGGAGAATAAATAACACATTAAAGAAACAATAACTTTTTTTTTTTTTTTTTATGTAACGGACTTTATTACAGGCACACTGAATATCGCGAAACCTACTCAACTATATACTCCATAAAGCAATTCGATCAATCGAAGTCGAGAAGTAACGAGAACTATCGATCATTATGATTTAAATGATGTATAACTATATTGATAACTACAACTACAACTACAACTATAATTATAATATAAAACTTTTCTATTACATCGAGTATTAACAATACGCTTCGTTGTAACATCGATAACATTCAGCATTGATTTATTACACATTCGATTGTTATAATAATTTAAGGTTAAAAATATAATATTTTTAACATCTATTCGTTCTTCGTAATAAATACTTTCATTATTTATACGTTTAATATTCTTTTTTTTTCCTTTTCTAAACTTTCTTCTTTTTTTTATTTTTTATTTTTTATTTGTTTGTTTGTTTGTTTGTTTGTTTATTTATTTATTTTATTTTATTTTTTTCCCTCTCCTCTATATTACAAAAATAAATGTTACGAACGGTATATAACTTATTAGAAATTCTACGATCACGCTCTCTGGATTTTGGTGCGAGTATAATGTTGAAAGTATAAAAGAGTTAGTTGGTCTACAGATGATAGTATTCACGGTATGTCAAAGAAATATGATTCAAAAGTCATTGTGACGTGAAGTAAAAAATTTTGTGTTGTCTGTGTAGTAAGCACTTACGTAGCCGAATTTCTTAAACGTACAGTTTCTTTACACAGTATGCGTCCTATATTTTTGGTTATACGTTTTCTATTAACATCGATATCTAAAGTTTCTTGAAATTGGCGCAGGGTCGTTGATTTAGTTAACCTATCATTTACATATGTTATACCTATGTATTTGAAAAAAAGATACATACGATATAAAGAATTACGTTTCAAAATCTGGAATATTATTTAAGAAGAACATACGCTACCGCGATGGCTAAAGTGATCAAAGAAGTGTGTGCTGCTGTACGAAATATGACTTCTTCTACCGTAAGAAATTTTGTTAGCGCACAAGCAGCCCCTTTGCAACAAGCTGCTTTGGAGGAACGTTGTATTCTTGTTGATGCGTCGGATAAATCTCTTGGCGAAGCTACGAAAAGGGAGTGTCATACCGTTAATTCGGATGGACAAGTTCTACTTCACAGAGCATTTAGCGTTTTCCTATTTAACAGTAAAGGAGAATTATTACTTCAAAAAAGATCTGCCAATAAAGTAAATACCTCGTGTACACGTTACTATGCTTGTGTTACAAAATATTTTAAGCGATCATTTTCTTTTTTCCTTTTTTCATTTCTTTTTTAGATAACGTTTCCAAACCATTATACGAACACGTGTTGCAGTCATCCGCTAGCTGAAATTCCAGAAGAAACCGAAGAGCACGAAGCAATAGGAATTCGTAGAGCGGCGCGAAGAAGACTCGGTTATGAATTAGGAATTCCTTTGTCGCAAATTTTGCTATCAGATTTCTTATATCTGACAAGAATTCATTATCATGCAGTGAACGGTTTTTGGGGTGAACATGAAATAGATTATGTGTTATTTATGCAAAAAGATAACGTAACATTAGACCCAAATCCGGATGAAGTTAGTGAACTTTGTTGGGTATCACGGTCCGAAATTAATGAATTTGTGAAAAATCTTAATTCGCCGTTGAGTCCGTGGTTTAAATTGATTCTTAAACATAAATTACCACTTTGGTGGAACAATCTGCACGCGTTAGAAAAAATGCAAGACCACGAGACGATACAAAGATTTATATAAAATTTTCAAATGAAAATTCAAATAAAACGAAGATAAATAAAGCGTTATCGTGTTTAATTTTATTATTTTAATATTCTTTTTAAAACGTGGTATTAACTACGATACAATTTCATTGATCGGCATAAAGAATTTGCGATATAGTCAGTTTTTATGAAACAAATGGCACTTTGTAAATGTAACGCGATACAAGTACAAAATACATTGATTTATGTAAAGTTGTAACTTGTAAATATTAAGAAACATAATGTTATATAATTTTGATAACTTTTATGAATAATTACTACGAAACAATTTATGTACTTGCATAAATTTTGTGAATACTTTTGTGTCGTACGGAACATAATTTTGTAAATATACAATAAAAAGTGCAACTAATTAAACGTATAAAAAAAATTGTATCATAACAAGTAATAAAATTTTAATAGCTCACTATTTTTTTTTCGTATACCTTTAATTTCGATCCTTAAGAGTAAACTTATTCGTTACTAAATTTAATAAAAAAATATGTCAGGCTTCTTTATTTTTTATTCGATATAATATATTCATAGTTACAATGATATAAGCAACACGGCTTATTTCTAATTTTTCTCCTCCGACTACCAAATGGGGTTGTAAATGAGAAAACGAGAAAATCTTCGTACGTTATATAAAAAGAAATGACACCAGGTTTATTTATTAACATACGAAATAGTATTAACGTATCAATAAGAAGAAAATGAAATATATTTCTCACAAAAGTGACGAAGCGAAATTACGCGCTGTAAAAATAGTATAGAATACGATCAAAATTCCTTATACTCTTAATATAAATGACCTTTTCATAAAAATGTACAAAAACTTTCGTGAACGACTGTACATAGTATGTATCGTGTAATTCTACGTGGACAAAGAGGACGCAGCACGCAGCTGCGTCGGGCTTGACGACGTAGCGCAGTTTCCTGCGATCCATGTTCGTTATCAGTTGTCTCTTATATAAAAATATATATACGACTGTTATTTCGAAAAATCAAGATGGAAAAATTAATAGAGCTCGTACGAGAATATCCTATACTGTATGACACAAGTCATACAGACTATATGAAAACAAAAATGAAAGACGTAGCGTGGAATTTTATTGCAAAAAGATTAAATTTAACTAGTAAGTTTTTATCTTTTCTATATGTATACTTTCTTTTACTTACTTTCTATTATTATTATTATTATTGTTATCATTATTATTATTGTTATCATTATTATTATTATTATTATTGACCACCTGCAATGCAAAACTTTAACGATCACAGTCAATTAGGGGAATAAGAAGAAACAAAAGGACGTGCTCCAACTGAAAATACCTGTACTATCATATGAAACCGTAGAATAGTGGGTTCGACGTACCCGCCTTCTTTCCATTTATCTATTTAGACATGCGCGTTGGAAACTTTACTTTTGCCTGAACAAATTATACCTGTATCTGATAAATTCTCAAAATTGATTTTTTTAAAAACGAAACATAAAGTATAAAAAACATTATACAAAAACTTTTATCTATTTTTTCATGTAGAATCGTTTTCTTTTCGATCGTACGACAAACGATGATGCATGCCTCACCACGTATAATTTGTTTCATCAATGTCTTTGTTGTATTATCGAATAAATATGTACATATATGCATTTTANATAGTATTAACGTATCAATAAGAAGAAAATGAAATATATTTCTCACAAAAGTGACGAAGCGAAATTACGCGCTGTAAAAATAGTATAGAATACGATCAAAATTCCTTATACTCTTAATATAAATGACCTTTTCATAAAAATGTACAAAAACTTTCGTGAACGACTGTACATAGTATGTATCGTGTAATTCTACGTGGACAAAGAGGACGCAGCACGCAGCTGCGTCGGGCTTGACGACGTAGCGCAGTTTCCTGCGATCCATGTTCGTTATCAGTTGTCTCTTATATAAAAATATATATACGACTGTTATTTCGAAAAATCAAGATGGAAAAATTAATAGAGCTCGTACGAGAATATCCTATACTGTATGACACAAGTCATACAGACTATATGAAAACAAAAATGAAAGACGTAGCGTGGAATTTTATTGCAAAAAGATTAAATTTAACTAGTAAGTTTTTATCTTTTCTATATGTATACTTTCTTTTACTTACTTTCTATTATTATTATTATTATTGTTATCATTATTATTATTGTTATCATTATTATTATTATTATTATTGACCACCTGCAATGCAAAACTTTAACGATCACAGTCAATTAGGGGAATAAGAAGAAACAAAAGGACGTGCTCCAACTGAAAATACCTGTACTATCATATGAAACCGTAGAATAGTGGGTTCGACGTACCCGCCTTCTTTCCATTTATCTATTTAGACATGCGCGTTGGAAACTTTACTTTTGCCTGAACAAATTATACCTGTATCTGATAAATTCTCAAAATTGATTTTTTTAAAAACGAAACATAAAGTATAAAAAACATTATACAAAAACTTTTATCTATTTTTTCATGTAGAATCGTTTTCTTTTCGATCGTACGACAAACGATGATGCATGCCTCACCACGTATAATTTGTTTCATCAATGTCTTTGTTGTATTATCGAATAAATATGTACATATATGCATTTTATTTTTTTTTCCATAAAATGCCAAATCGCAATTTATCGTTTTATAAAATATTATATACCCGTGAATAAATGTTTACGAAATATCTATAAATAACAAATAAATATTCGTATAAAACAAGATGTAAGGAATCGTCGTTTTAAATAAAAAATGTTACAGCACAGGGAGCAAAATCGAAGTGGAAAGCACTTCGTCATTGTCATCGAGATGCCCTTCGTCGACGGAAGACAAGAAACAGACAAGTAGCAGAACCTAAAAAATTCTGGGCATATGAAAAACAAATGGAATTTCTATTACCATACATGAGTAGGAGATCAACGTTTTTATACATAACAACAGATAGCGAGAAGAAAGATGATGAAGAAGTTGATGAAACGATAAATAAAGTAGAATCTGAAATACAAGTGAAAAGAATGCTAGGGAGTGAAATGAATGAAAACAATGAAGGTACGATTATAAATCGGCCCAAAAGAATGGAAAAGACAAATTATAATCTAGATCTATTAGTAAAAAGGGTAGTGCATAATCAAGAAAAAAGGTGTAAGAAAAGACATCTTATTGAGCAAGAAATTATCGGAAAAATATTAAGGTTAAAAAAAGAAGAAGATGACGCTCTGTATAAATTTTTCCTTTCGATGTACAGTTGTACCAAAGAATTGCCACAACATTTACAATGTCAAGTAAAAAAAATGGTATTTTCAGTTGTATCTAACGCCGAAGAGCAAACCGTGAAAAATTCAAATATATAAAAAAACTTTTATTAACATTCCTGAAAGTTCTTCAAGTTCATAAAGTTATTCTATCATCGGTTATCTTCTGATTTAAAATTAACGTCACTTTCGTACCTACTAAAATAAATATGGATGCATGTTAACAATTTATCGGTGTTTATAGTGTAAATATGTAATATTTGTAGTTCTGTTCGGAACTAAAAGTCTTTATCTGAAGTATTATTTAATAAATCATTTAAACACATATTTTTCGTCGTTACTTTTCATCCATTTGTTTATTAGCTAATTATAAGATATAAAATTTTTATAAACTACCATAAACTCACTAGTGCTCTCTCTCTCTCTCTCTCTCGTATTATATTTTTTCCTCGTTATATAAGCATATTATACGAATACACTTTTTATGCTGGTTTGAGCCTGTGTTTCGCTACGTCACACTGCGTTCAATACGTGCCTTGGAACGCACACGGTTAACGAATATTTTTGTACGACCCTGAATAATACTTAAAGGCCTTGTTTCAAGAATCTATGAAAATAAGTTACTTATACATACGTAAAGATACTACTANACTAAAAGTCTTTATCTGAAGTATTATTTAATAAATCATTTAAACACATATTTTTCGTCGTTACTTTTCATCCATTTGTTTATTAGCTAATTATAAGATATAAAATTTTTATAAACTACCATAAACTCACTAGTGCTCTCTCTCTCTCTCTCTCTCGTATTATATTTTTTCCTCGTTATATAAGCATATTATACGAATACACTTTTTATGCTGGTTTGAGCCTGTGTTTCGCTACGTCACACTGCGTTCAATACGTGCCTTGGAACGCACACGGTTAACGAATATTTTTGTACGACCCTGAATAATACTTAAAGGCCTTGTTTCAAGAATCTATGAAAATAAGTTACTTATACATACGTAAAGATACTACTACGCTTGGAAAGATAAAAACTGATATTTTTTAGTAAAAGAAAAAAAAAACTTTACAAGTTACTATTAATTATAAAATAAAATTTCCCGCTCTACGAAGATTTAGTTGTTTATATGAGATTTATTTTACATAAGATAACCACTTAAAAAAAGCTCTACCATTCTATACCCTACGTAATCTACCAGAGGCAATTCAATAAAATCCTTCGCGTGTACAGGCTGTATTATTTATTTTCATATCTCTATATAGAAGAAATGATGCGACGTTTAAATGATATATCGTGTTATCATGTATCGTGACTTCTCAATATTTCACCCAGTCGTTATCCAACAGGTTTCGCATATTTTGAAGGTAGAATAGTGAAAGAAGAAAAACGTGGGACGGGTCATAGTTTTAGGTTAAATCTTGTGATATTTGTTAAATAATAAAATATGCGCGCAGCCATTGCAATATTCTGCGTTTTTTTTGGTTGTTGCAGTAACGTCATTTTTCTGGAGCTTCTTGTTAAGTCAGTATTACTATTTGTTTTCTATTATTTCACAACTACTACAAACACATATTATTTTTTTTAATTTACAGATATAATAACTAGTATTTCTTTTTCAGAGATGATCCAGGTAGTGGAAATCTTATTACATTTTCACAATTCCTTTTTATATCGATAGAAGGATTTTTATTTACCTCAAAATGCAGGACTGTAAAATCCAACATAGGAATAAAGGATTATTTTCTATTAGTAATAATGTTTTTTATTGTAAATGTTTGCAATAATTATGCGTTTGATTTTAATATACCTATGCCATTACATATGATATTCAGAGCTGTAAGTATCTAAATATAAGATATATTAATATTCAAATTTCTGTACAAGCATAAAATTATCGTACGTGTATATAATTTTAGGGTTCTTTGATAGCTAATATGGTTATGGGTATTATTATTTTAAAGAAAAAATATCCGTTTAGTAAATATTTGTCAGTATTTATGATAACTCTTGGAATTGCTATTTGTACTATTGTTAGTGGCAAAGAAATTAAATCTCTGCAAGCTAAAAATATTGAACAAGTACCTACTACACCATGGGATGATTTATTTTGGTGGTTATTAGGAATATCATTGTTAACTACTGCGTTATTTATATCTGCAAGAATGGGGATTTATCAAGAAGTTTTATTCAAAAAATATGGAAAACATGCAAGAGAAGCTTTATATTATACGGTACAACTTTCATTTTCTTTTTTTTACCATACTTATACATTTACGAACTAATATATCCAATATCGAATATCTGTTTTAAGCATCTACTGCCATTACCATTTTTTTTGACGTTGGCTCCTAACATCTGGGATCATTTCATGTATGCTCTAGTATCGGATCCAATAAAAATATCAATTATTAATTTACAAGTGCCGAAACTAATTGCATATCTCATAGGAAATATTCTCACGCAGTATCCTTTTATTAATATTCAAGTGACTATATGTATATGTATATGTGTATATATATATATATATATATATATATATATAAATTTTGATAACTTATAATCCTTAATGGTAATTTTAGGTACATGTGCATTAGTTCCGTTTTTGTATTAACAACGGAATGTACATCTCTCACAGTAACTTTAGTAGTAACGCTACGCAAGTTTTTATCTTTAATTTTTTCTATAATATATTTCAAAAATCCTTTTACAATCTATCACTGGATTGGTACAATTCTAGTCTTTGTTGGAACAATGATATTCACAGAAGTATTAATAAAGATTGCAGAATGTTTAAATTCTACGGAAAAAGCTAAGAAAGTGCAGTGATGAATCAAATTGTAAATAATATAAATAAAAATGTAATTGCTGCAGTGAAATCAACTCGTATCACTGTGAATACAACATTTTATCAATAAATTTAATTTTAATTTTTGTTATACTTTGTTAGAATTATTTAACAAGGATCACCTTTCTATTTTTTTCCAACTAAAAACTATAGAAGTGTAACATGAAATTACATATGTATATGTGAGAAAAACAATAATACAGAAAAATAATCTTTATCAAGATATTTAATATAATGCATCATTTTTTCTATTTTTGTTTAAAATAGAATTACATTTTTTTTTTTTTGTTTTTTTTTTTCCATTACATTTTACAAAGATTGATTTTCATATTGACAACACAAAACTAATTTAAAGATACGAGTATATTTTTGTTCTATGAAATAAACTTTACATAACACGTACAGTTTTTTTTGTTTATCTAGCAACAATTTATATTCAATGTTTTGTTATTTTGTTTGATTACTTATGGATAAATGTTTGTTAATTAGAAACTGGTCTCAAAAGCTAAAGAGATGGTTTATAATTACATATGAGTAGTTTGAGAATAAATTTTACGATTTCCATTATCATAAAAATCTAATTGATCTGTAAGGTGTTACTAAATTTAGTACCTTCAAGTTTAGCGCTTACGTAAAAAATGATGAAAATTATATAAACATTACAATGTGAAATACGATTCACGAAAAAACCATCCGCATTCGAGTAAAACAAATAACATACATAATTTCCGTATAAATGTACAAAAAGGTAAGAAAATAAATATTAAAAAAAAAAAAAAAACTAAAATATGGAAAATCAATTGTTGTTTTGAAATACTTTGCATCTTTTTTTCTTTTTTTTTTTTTTTTTTTTTTTTTTTTTTTTTTTTTTTTTACATAAATTTAATGCGATATTCGGCTCTAGTTTAATTTATGTAATAATATTCAATCGAATGTATACAATAAAGATAGATAAACACTTGAAATTGGAACCTTATCTAGTATCTACTTATAAATTGGTCAACATATATGAAAAATCTGAGATTAATTTTTCCCTGTTTCATATTAAAATTCTGCAACCTGAGTGAAAGACGTTTTCTTGTAACTTATTTTACATTTACTCTTAAGAATATATTCGTTTTTGCATTAAAGACATCCTGAAACGCGAAACCCAAGTTTCAAATTAGATATAAATGGTGCACCTAAAATTATTGTAACATATGAACTTCACGTGGCAACTAAACAAGATGATTTAAATTATACATTGTATTTTTACAATTAATGTAAAAGAAATATAATTCTGACATTGTCATTCTATTCCCTGCACTTGTCAACTGGTAAAAGGAGTACCCTTTTACAAAGGAGTTATCAAAAGTTGATAACGATTATTAGTATCCATCACATAGTTATTTACGTTACAGGATTAATTTTGTAAATAGTTTTCATCGCACTTCCATCGAATTTTATAGATACTATTTGTAGTCATAGAATAACTACTATATTCAAGGATGTTTGTACTATCACTAAAAGGATTAGTATGGAACGGCTTCGGGTTTTTCAACAACTTTAAAGATATTCGATAATTCGTCCACTAAAGTTTCGTATCGATAAGCCACTCGAATATCCGGCACATTTGTTCGAGTAATATCATTACCGGCCACTCCCTCCTTAGTATAATTTGGCCCGAGCCAGTATTGTTTACTCTGTAGAATAAAGAAAAGTGTTTACATTACATTTATTTATTCACCTCATATACAGAGTTACTAATTTTAGTATACAAATGTTCATATCTCAGGAACTACATTGAGTTTAAAAACCTACTTCCGAGAAATTAGAAAGGGGTGTAAGTGAATATAGAATGTGCATGTATATTTTCCGAACCTAACCGACCATAAAATGACCTTAATGTTTACACATACGAACATGCGAACTTAAACCTGCGCATATTGATTTGCTCCAATATTTTAAAGCAGATTTTTTAATGCAACATTAGTTTCCGAGATATAACCATTTATAGATTAAAATGAGTAATTTTTAACATAAATCTGTATAATGCATACCTTGTGTGGAAAACCACTCATAAGTACTGAATTTCGCGCTAGTTCGCACATATCGCATGAACTGAGTTTCCATACTTGTGCAGCGATACTATATTCTTCCATCAAAGGTTCCTATTGAGAGAGAGAGAGAGAAATGTTATGAATTATCAAATATTATCAATTTATTATGTAAAACAAATATGAAAATAAATAGAATGTTCACGTAACACTGACCTTGGTGAAATGAAATTGAAGAGGATCATCCGTAGAAAGACTTATACATAATCCTCTTGCTAAATATTCTGGTAACGGATTACGATGATAATTTAAAAAGAGAGAATTGTTGCTAAGAGGTGACATCGCGATCCCAATTTGCGCCAAATAATATAAATATTGCAGTACTGGTACTTTACGAAGTAAAAGACCATGAGAGATATTTTCTGCCATCATATAACCACACACAAGATGTTGAATAGGACCAGCTTCACCACAGTGTGGTCTAAGAACAAAGGTATTTAAACCTTGTTCTCTGGAAAACAGCATGTACCATACATTAGATATCTATAATTTGCCTAAACATGCAAACGATATCAATTACTAATCATAAAAATAAACTTACACCCTAAAGTGATTTAAAACGGTCATGTTAGCGTAAGTGTAGTATTGATAATATCCATAGGGAGGATTTTCAATATCATCCCATTGTCCAGGGGGGCAGACGTCTTTGTCAAATAAAGGGTTCTCGGGTTTGCTTTCGTCATCAACTGAATCAAATCCTATTACCTATAAAAAATATTGAAATGAACGATACTAATTCAAACAATTACAAAAAACTTATTTATCACGCCTACTTACATATTGAAGAAATCTATGTAGCTCTGGATGAGTATTGGGGTCATTAGTCACTTCAAAAAGAGGAAGAAAGATGTTATTTAATATCTCTTGGAAGTTTGTCATCAGTTTGTTTAATTTAAAAATGTCACTGTACAGAAATAGCATGTGTTGTAATTATTTCGTTATAGATATCAATTATAACAAAATAATATGTGCCAAAAAAGAACTTACTAAAGCCGAGGAATTTGAATAACCCAGCGCACATTATCCGAATATACATCGCTTTGAATAGCCCATTTTGCTAATTTGTCCCACTCTTCTGGACTTTTACCATAAATCGAAAGTCGTAACTCCGCGTTTTGATATTTCGATTCTTCAAGATCGCTGGCAACTTCTTTGATTATACTCGCAAAAAATTTACCATTTAAATAATTATCCGTTTTTAGAAATACTTCACGGAGACGACTTTCACCGATTGGATTGTACTTGGCATTAAATTTATCGAACCTATGAAACGTATTTCTATCCTAGAAGGCGAAAAAGAAAGGTGTATGTAAATCTTATATTTAAAAATTTATTTCTTCGCGTGCGGAAAATTAATGTCAACTTACTGCATGAACATCTAACATGTCAACACTGAGATCGTAAGTTGTCAGATTCATCGATTGAAACACTTCCCGAAGAGTCATTGTTTCTCCGTTTTTTGAACATGTAACGATTTCGTCCGCATGATTCTTCAAAGTTTTTTTGATAAATCTAAGTAGATGTTTTTGGTTCATGCAAGATGCTGCATGAATATGCGTATCTACCTAATGTTAATAAGACAAAAAATATTTCAAGTTTTAGTAGGGGTGTCTATTTTTTGTATTAAAAATATTCACTATGCAAACTTCTAACAATTTTTATTCTATTATCTATATTTTTTCTCCTACACCGACCTTTCTGATGTTATAGAAGTCCCTATGAGGAACTGCTTTTTGACTGGCAAGTTCTCTAAGCTCGTTCAATAATACGTGTAATTGGAATTTCGATGAAAGGTAACTCAGTCTTCTGTAGCAAAAGGATTTTAACGGACCGTCAGCAATCATTGCACAAAGAATATTCATGTCTCTGACAAAAGTCGCTAAATCGGGATATGAATAAGGAATTGGCTTCTCATTGGCCAAATCTTCTTCGTTAGCATAAAGGTTGAAAACACCATTAACAGGGGAAATTTTGTACTTCTTTGTGGGAGGAAACTCGCATTCCCACGGATCTCCACGAGATGCAGGTGCGTGCACAGGATGATCTAATAATAAAATTATTTACATAGAACAAATATTAAAACATCGTTCTTATCAAGTTAATGTAATAATATTTTATCTTTTCCATAAGAAATTTGAATTTTCTATACGCATGTGTGTATGAGGTATGTAGTATGTTGGTGGAAGTAATATAGCGAAATCATAGATTAATCCATTAAGTGGTTCATCTTACTTTTATAAATTTTTTGAAAAATAATAAATTATACACCTCTAAAATCTTCCTCTCGTATCGTATACGAGGAAAAATGTTTAAAATACATATTGTAATGATGAAACACAATTAGTGTTGAGATATGTTCTTGTCTTTTTATAAATCTATCAAATTTTTTGTCTCAATAACGACAGAATAAATACCTTAACGGCTACTACTGATTTTAAAATCTCGCTATATTTCTTCTAATAACTATAATACGATTTGAGGAGAATATTTAGTGAAGGATAATAATGGGAAAAGGACCTTTCCAATGCGCGTCTTTGAGCAGAGCATCGATGTCCTGCATCGGATTGAATATCCATAATTTCACTTTCAACTTCTAACTGCAACTTTTTACCTTAGGACAAGAACATTGCTTACTTAACGTGCGAAAGAATTAATAGGAAGGGTTATGCATTGAAAAAGAAAAAAGAAAAAAGAAAGAAGAAGAAAAAAAAAAATAAGAAAGGAAAAGAAAAGAAATATTACGTTATAGATTTGAAATGAATACCTGCGATAGCTTTACGATCATCGTGTTGAACTTCGTCGTCACTGTTCACTGGCCTTTTATCTACACTACGTAGAAATCGCGATGTTATAGAAGGAAAGCTTTGTTTAGAATTATTCATGTATTTTTCACGTATTGCCAATGCTTGAACCAACATCTGTGACGCCTGCTGAAGATCTTCCAAGGGTACCTAGAAATACACATTATTAGACACATATTATCTGATATTAATTACCAAACAAAACTACGAGCAGAATATTAAGTTATTCTCATAATTTGTCAATTTTTACTTGTCTTGCATAAATATGTTTGTAATACTGATAGTGATAAAATGTTTTTAAACCTTACAGTCATTATGCTTCTTAACGTTATATTTTTTCTTATCTTTATATTCATTTATTTAAAGATTATAACGGCTTATTGTAAAATGACGGAGCTCACACTTGTCGGTATTGGTAACGGAAGGGGAAGGTAGTTGATAACAAGGGTTTCCTACGTAAGGCAGCACTCTTGAGGTTTCTTTTCACAGAAATCTCAAAAAAGACACAATCTTCTACGTAATACATATTATACGTTTCGAACTTGATCAATTTTTTTCCATTTATTACATCGCGTAACAATGGAATCATAATAAACGTCACATGCATAAAAACTCTACTCTATACTAAACTATTCACAGTTCAATACGATCTAGTATAATTTTAAGTCTGGATCTTTGATACATTTTCTGTAACTTTTATTTCTGTCTGTGGAAAAAATTCTAAGAAGTGACCTAGTTAACAGGTTAATACTGTCGCATTAGGTTTTCAACGTACCCCGGAAGTATCTTCGCCCGATATGGAGACCCTCTGAAAGTGAGGCACAAAATCATTTTCTTCGAGATTGAAGAAATGATCATCATCCGGTATACCAGGGCCAAGCGATGGTTCATAATGACTACGCCGTTCCTCCAAATCCTTGGCAGCTCTGAAAGAATACTCTAAATATAATTTTTTTTTTCATTTCCAGAAATATAGAAATTTAATTAGCAATAAATAAAGAGCAATTGTTGAATAATTTTGTAAAAGATATTAACAGATATAGTTAATATGTAAAAAGGATGTAAAATAACAAATACATAAAAAAAATTTCTACCAAAATCAATTTATTTTCATGTTACAGAATTTAGGAACACAAGTATCGATATATTTAAATATTTATATATATTTATATATATATAAAAAGAAAAAAAAAATTAATCAATACCTAAACCTGAAGAGTTCTGAGTGTTTCAGATATTCGATATAATTCATAGAAACGCATTTCACTACAGCATAATCATATTAAATATTACAAAATTACTAACCATTAAATATTTTGTTGATACTTTAATTTCGATGTAAATATCGCAGTACATTGTATTGAAATTGTAATATATGTAATTTTAATAAATACTGAGAAAGATATATTCAATTTTGAATTACGCAAAGGACAAAGTCACTTGCGAAACACGCATACTATCATCTTGGAATATTATTTTTCTCAGCTTATCAAAGTTTGCAGAAACCACTTCTTCGTAGAATTACAAATATTTAATATTATATTTACAAATACTTTTATGACCACCTTTTTATTTGATATTGAAAATAATACGTATAAAACATAAAAAAAATTTATTTCCATAGTATTATTTTTATAACATACAAAGTAACACTGTAGTAACAATATTAATACATAACAAACGAAATGAAATAATAAATATTTTATCGCTAGTTTAGTTTATATATATATATAAAAAAAAAAAAAAGAAAAAAAAAAAAAGTGGTATTCTGTTTTCAATAGGCTACTAATAAACTTGTATGTGTTTCTGCGTAAAAAGAAATAAGTTACACGTATGATAAGCGCGTAGCTTCAATGTATGGCTTTTTTTTTTTCATAAACAAAAAAATGCCTTTCAAACGGAACGTAAGATAACATAATCATGCCATACGATTTCTGATTTAAAAATAGTTTTTGATTATTTAGTTGTTTAAAAATGTATTGACCAATCGTTGTAACAACCATTCAAAGAAGCTGGTAATACATTATCAACAGGTTTGCTATATCTGAAAATTTTGTGTTGCATAATTATTATACTAGAAATTGTAATTTTTACACAATTTACCCTCATTTTGCTAATGTTTTAAGCATCTAACATTTCTCGATGTTTTTCTACTTAATTCATCAACAAAATGACTAGCGTATATTTCTAACGTACGTGTTTAAAATAAAGTAAATAAAAGAAAATATAATAGACAGCATGATAGGTACACAGCTTAAAAATAATAACAAACTACTCGGTAGAGTAAAACGTTGTAAAAAAAAAAAAGAAAATCATATCGACGAATTGAACTGTAATAAACTCTAAACTGAAAAATCGTAGCATAGGGCCAATTATATGAATGCCGCTCTGCCAGTTACACTACAATTATTATAAAGTTAATAACGTTACTATTGAATAAGAAAAATCATTGGACACTCGCTAACGTATTTAAATGTATCGAAACTAACAACGTTTCTGTCAATTATGGAATGTGAGCAATTCATGATTAGGGCGTTTTAATTTACCTCAAGAGTATCCTATTATCCCTGAGCCATCGTTTCGATTCGTTCGCACCAGCGAACATGTTATACGATATCCTTCTCGTATTTTACGTCTGTTGCATGCACGCTGACAGCGTCCGAAAAATGAAATGTTTAATAAGGAAATTTATATATTTTTAGCAAACACAAAAGAAACAAACACGATCAAAAATTTTCAATAATCAAGGCAGAACAACATTTCAGATTTCTATTCATAAACTTCGTTATATTTTCTTACTTATTTTGTTGTTAATTTTGTTTTCATTGTTTTCATTGAAATTATTTAGAACTCAGAATTAGGAAGCAAACCCAGCATATTAATATACACATATATGTACATATATATTCATAACATTTTTCATAACTATTCGTAGATCGTAATACTTGTGATTTTTGCAATAAAAATTTATGCAAAAATAACAGTAATAACTATTGGAAAAAGATATATTTGCCGTATCGAATCAATGAGAATTAAATGGAACGGTCTAATAGTATGATTGTATTTGTCCATATTGAGTTTACGATATAATAAACGACAAAAATGTAATAAAATGTGTCAACTATCAACAAATACAGCAACGAAATTTTTGTATCGGTATAAATTATTAACGCGCGACCTATTACTTACTAAAAGTACTCGGCATATCTTGATAGTACTATTCGTACACAGTAAACTTTCCAACGAAAATGAATATTCAAAGAAACAAACGTCTGTAGCAGACCAACAAATATCATCGCGTCGAATCGTGTGTGCATAGTGCATACGTGTCATTTATAAAGAGTTCGTCCCACGGTTCATCGTTACGAAAAATTGGAAAAAAGCATCGAAGAATATGAAAACGTTTGGCTATCAAGGGACGATGAAGTGGATCGGGTTAGATTCCGTTCCCTTTCATCTTCATCGATACATTCTCAATGCGTATGCGAAGGTGTCACGGCACAATAAACGCACAGAGTTCGCGAAAACGAAATTTCTGTCGATCGATACGCCAACTCACATAGCCTGGCCTCGGTAATGCTCGTTGCGAGGTCATGAAAGGCTATCGTAAAGTTGACCAGGAGGGTATCATGCAGTCTTCCAACACAAGTGTGATATTTCTTGATGGTGGACCGGAAATAATTTACGTTGCACGCAGCGCATACCGTTGCGCACTTCCTATCACCTTGATGGTCGCACGATTACTGAACGGCTAACTGGTGAGGTTCCTTCGTGAACAACCCCTTCTTTTCTGTCATCCCCACGCCACGCTATACCGCTCAACGTCACAATCACATTGTTCAAACCGTGTATGTATATACGTATCTACGTATGTATGTATCTAACATGTACCAGCAGAACACCTATACATTTCATACTTCCGTCGACGTAATCTTCCGTTACGTTTCTCCACTGACATTGTGCGTATATTGTATTCCAACTATCCCTCTGGCATAAATCTTTGCACTATTTGTTCTAAAATGTAGAGTTATACCATCGATACGGGTTAGAAGCCATTATCTTTGTCGCAACTATGTAAATTTGATATTGCGAAAATGAAATGTAGAACACGATCAAAAAGTAGTTCGTTACGAAATATGCTTATGTTCAAATACTTTTTGTAATCGCATTTGTTTGTTTAACGTATCCTATTTTATACAAGATATCGTTAAGAAAGAATCGTACTGAAACGTCTCGTTGAA
>SMSQ01020710.1:0-17110 GCA_019453375.1 Ctenoplectra terminalis | reverse complement strand
TATTATTATTTATTATTATTTATTATTATTATATTATTTATAGGAAACGATGGAAATATAATAGTATACCGAACAACAGTTTGCTGGAAAAATTAATTTCTTTAGAAAGGTCCTTCGGTAAAATGGACAAAGCTGTTAATTAATCAGAAATAGCTGTATAATATATTAAAAATACGCGTAAAAATGAATAACTTAAAAAAACTGTATTAGTTAAATTAGTTAAAGAAGCTACAATACATTTATTAATAAATGACGTCAAATAGTATTGTCAGAATGCTCAAAATAAGTGCATAAACATTTGGAAAACAAACCAAATGTAACTATTAAGTAAATGTCATAAAAGAAACTGTAAAGTTGTTAAAAACAGTTCAGTGAAAAAATAAATATTGGCGAAAAGAAAATTACTTCGTATCTAAAATCTATAAAAGCATATATGTTAACGACTACTCTTAAGTTTAGCAACCAATTTCTTAGAAATTGACTAATGTTGAGAATAATATTTATTATGTAAAATGAATACCTAAAAACTAAAGTAGTAAGTAGTTTAACATGGAAATGTATAAATATTTAAAACGTTAGAAATTTACTTATTATATAGAAATTGGTAAGTAGTGAAACAGTATTGCCGAAACATTACTGAATTATTAATGAAATATAATATAGTGAGGAAATTTGTAAATTAGTGTAAACCAATTTCATCCTTATTTATTTTATAAAATATATTTAAAAATCATGATCAAGAAGCTAAGGGAAAGGGACAAAGAAGTACAAAGCCAAGTTCTATATAATCAAAATAGACAGAATGAAAAAAAAGAAATATAACGAAAGGTCCAAATATGTAAAAATAGAGATGGTATCAGAATACTTGAGTAGGGAAGGTAAAGGAAGAAGTCTGAGTTCGATAGCTGGAGCAAGATGCGGAAATCTGAGAAAGTGTATCCGATATTGGGAGGAAGATGAGGCTAGGAAATGCAAGATACGCGAGTCTGCGTGGGGAACTTTAGAACATTTAGTAAGAGATTGCAAAGAGCTAGAAAGAAGGAGGTTAAGAATTGAGAATGTAATTATCAGCAGGAGAAGTGAGAAAGTAACAGGAAGTGAAACGAAAAAAAAAAGCAAAAGGTATAAATTGGCGAGAGAAAGAGTGTGAATAACTGAGAAAATGAAATTCTAAGTTAAGCGCAAGATAAGCTAAAATAACTGTGTAATTTGATAATTGAATTACTATAGAATGTAAACCAGATGAGGCTGAAAACAATAAAGTTTTATTCTATCCTATTCTGTTAAAAAAACTATTCGTTCTTTTAACAAAGTATAGAATAAAATAGGACAGAGAACGAATAAACGTAATCCTTTAAATAATAAATAATTTAAAAAATATAAGAATTAGGTAGAATTAAAGAGAAACAAGTACAGATATTGAAAAAAAGGACGTAAGAGACCGAAAGAGCAAAACTTACACCCCTGATAAAAATAAAATTTATTTAAAATAAGATAAAAGTAAATTAGTTTCTATTAATACTTTTTGATAATATTATGAAATAAAAATAATTCCATTTTTTTGTCTTTAATTGATTTATTTTCGTCTTATGAAGTGTAATGTACTATGTAAGAAGAAATGTACTTTTATTAAGAATTTAAAACATGATTTCAAACATATTTTAATTGTATAAAAATCTCGAATACATTTTTTAAAAAACTCTACTGGAACTTATAAAAATTAATATGTCCTTTTACTAAAGTTAAGTTTGAACTATAAATAAACAGACGGTAAATATACGTTGAATATTGCTTAAAAAAATATAATCTGTATCTGATTCCAGAATTATTTTTTCCTACGTAACTACACTTCAATACATGTTTACAGATGCAGCACGTACTGTAGCATATCGAGTCAAAAAAATTCAATCTCGTGTATACTCGAAACACTGAAACAGAACGAATAAACAAGGTGAAAAAGTATGATGGTTCGTTACTATACATTTTGCTGCCTTCGCGTTTCACTTTGTAAACAGAAAAGACACGGAAAAAAGAATAAAACTACAAAAATGTATGTTGCGAAAAATATATTACAAATTATTCCAACAATAAAAATGAAAATAATAAACACTTTGATAATTAAAAGTAAAATGTGAATTAGAACGTCTATTTTAAAGAATAAGAATTTTTCGTGTTTAGAAAAAATAAGAAAATGTGAAATAACAAATTATAAACTTTGCGTTAAATAACAAATATATTTTGTTTTTCGTTCATTGGTAACACAAAACGTATTGATTATAATTAATAAATCTTTTTCAACAAAATATGCGACCATTTATTTAATTTCTTTTTTTTTATTCTGGTATATTTGGATTAATACATTTTTTAAAGCTTTAATTATTATAGTATTTGTAACAATATTTTTCTGCTTCAGGAAATTATCCGAATATTTAAAAATATTCTAATTCACCAGATTATCATATTTTGATTCAATTAGTTTCTGTGCAGTGTTTTTTAATATACAAGAACAACCTTTACTTTAACTTACGAACGTGTTGAAAAATATATTGTATATAAAGATGCTTCGGTATTCTACGAAGTCCAATTTTTTTCGTGACGTAAAAACCATTAACAGCAATCAACAATCGTTGCCATAATCATACGATAAATCCAAACATACTTGAATCAGTCAATATATTTGTCAGCATATATCAGTTTCCAATAATCAATACATTTCCGCTGAAGACAAATATGCAATTAAAATTATGCAAAGTCCCTCAACCATCTCCAAAAACTGCTACCTTAAATACGACATCAAAGCAATGATTGAAAACTATCGGTCAAAAAGCTGTCGCCACAAGCTTACAAGCGTCTCGTTGGGATGAAAAAGAAACGAAACAATCAACACGAGGCATTCCGTGGCGGCACGAACGAAAGTGTTAACGCGTCAAACCGAAACGTATTACAGGGAGTGTTTCGATCGTAGAACGGTCGATCATCCAGAGACAAACTATTCCCATTCGGGTTGCGTTCGAAGGAACCGGAGCGAAGGTTCGTCTTCTTTCATCGTTCGTGCTCGGCTGCGGTAACGGTAGCGGTCTGTGGCAGATGTTTTTAACGAGACCGCCTCCCTTATATTTCGTTCGGCTCTCTGGACGAACCTCCGCACGAACGACCGGTGTTTAACCACACTGGCGGCCCAACTTTTATGCCACCTGCCGAGACGTCGGCCCGGATTTTCGATCGCCGCTGATCCAGACCAGATTCGAGAACAAAGAGATCAAGGTCAAGATCATTGCTCCTTCGCGCCACCGAGGACGATTTACGTAATTCACCGACGTTCCTCTGTTCGATCGCGACCAATTCCGGGGTTTCCTCTTTCTCACGGTAAGCCAGGCAAATTCTATAAGAGATCCTGCTTACTGAAGCGAAATCAAACAATTAGCGATCCTCGAGCACGAAGACCTGCGGATTCTTAGGTGTAGCTGGAAGAATAAATTCTACGTTAACACATTGACAATTTTCTTTAGTTATCGCTGCGCTATTAACACTAGATTTACGGAACCCGTCAATTTGACTCAGTTCAGGTTTTCGTGATTAAGTTTAACAATCATGCGTGCGGAAAATGTAAACACAAAATGGAATTTATGTACGAGAAATGTACTAAATAGATCTCTGCTAATAGAAATCTATTAATTTGAAGTAAACTGAATTAATGATTTTACAAAAAATTTGTATCTCAATGTACCCATCAAAGTGAGCCGATAGATGTTCGTAAACCTAGTGTTAAATTTGATTACCGTATTGGTGTAGCGACACCACGATCCATCTACGGTAATTATTAGTTAAAACATTTTCGAATCAAAGTGAAAAACTGTAAACAATCGTAATTTTTTCTCCAATAAGGAGACAAAATTCGGGCTATAGAGGGTTAACACATCGAGGACGGATGACGAAATTTCTCGTGTTTTGTATTTCAGATCTCGAAAAGGTGAAAATACGAAACGACGATGTATGAAAGATTGCTTTTAAAAAGTCATCTGTTCGGTTCAAACTTTGAATTAAGAGTTATGTTTGGAATACAATTTATTTTCGAAAGTATGTAGGCAAGAATTTATTCGATCGTAACTTTATTCCCTGGTAGGTTTCACAAAAATATGTTCCCGTCGTCAATGCGTTAATACTAGAGCTACCGCCGATTACAATGGGTGCATAATTTGTTAGGTACTTGAAATAAATGTGTGATTTCACACTACAGCAATGAATTCTTCAATAGAAACCTAATTACTTTAAACTGTTATTATCCTTTTATGAAATGGTAATCCTTGTTGATGTTTGTTGATATACAGGGTGTCCCAAAGATCTGTTCCATTAAAGAATGGTTCCTAAGATGATTTCAAGCAACTCTTTCCTTTGCGAAAATGTCAAATTCGGCTTTGTTAACGAGTTATTAATTAATAAGTTAATTATTAAGTTAAGAGCATTGACTCTGTGCCGTGCTCGTGCCTCGATGAACCAGTCAGGATGTATCGAAGCAACTGTTAACGAGTATTCAATAAAAGTTAAATAAATAAATAAATTATTATTCGTGTAGAACAAATAAACTGAGTTTCAACACCCGTCCGCAGTTGCTTCGATACATCCTGACTTGTTCATCGAGGCACGAGCACGGCGCGGAGTCAACGCTCCTGCTGGCGGCTAGCCGTCTTGCTTTGCGATTGGTCAGTGTTTTTCGTTAATAACTCGTTAACGGAGCTACATTTGACATTTTCGCAAAGAAAAAAGTTGCTTGAAATCATCTCAGGAATCATACCTTGAAATGATACTTATAGACCGTTTGGTACACCCTTTATATTCATTTAAGGACCTTGTAAAGTGTCTTTATTTAGTACATCGATATGAAGTAAATAAATTGAAGTTTTCAATTGGCCTGAGAATTCTCAAGACCTGAATCCCATTGAAAATTGATGGAAGTTATTAAATAAGGAATTTTAATTAATCGCTTAATTGAAATATGAAGCAGACATGAAACACTTAAAAAAAAAAAACTGTGAAAAATATATAGAAAGTATGCCGCAAAGAATAAAAACAGTTATCCAGCAAGAGCCAATGTCGTCAAATATTAACCGTGTTATTATTTTTTAATAATTACGTTACAATATAAAAATTTTGTCATATATTTTTGATAAAGAATCATCAAATAAAGATATTTAAATACAAAGAATTAACATTATTCTTGATCCTATGATTTTATCTTCACGCAAACACAGAGTACACATTCTTCGCGTTGATGCCCTAATAAAATATATTTACTTGCATCGAAGAAGTAAAAAATGTAACGTATGTGAAAAAGTACACAATGCAAGAAAGAGTAATTCTTCTATATATTTTTAATAGAAAATTACGAAGAATTATAAAAATTGTGTCACGGTAAACTTATAAAATTTCAATAACAAATTACGAGTTGGTCATTTTTACCACTTTGGTAGTTCTAGTGCTAAGATCGAGTTTCGATGTTGATTGCCAGTATCAAGTAACTGAATATATTCTTACCATTTTTAAGAGACCTTATATTTCTACAGACTAATCATTTATTAGGCGTAAGATAGTTTCTCTTACAAAAGTAGAACTATTTGCTTTTTTTTTTTTATACTATATATTTCTATACGATTTAAGAGGCAACCTTTAATAGAAGCACATAATATGCGTTCATACGATATTTTATGAATGTACAAAGTTTCTTTTTTTCGAAAATATTTAATAATCTCATCTTCTACTCGTTCATTCATACTGTATCATTATTCACGATTTTTTCTCAATGTTTTAATAGTCTTTTATTTCTACCTTTAAAAAATTCCACAGTTTTTTTCCTAAACCAATTTCAAGTTCCAGATGGCTGCCCAGAGGGTAGCCCGCCATTTAAAGTAAAACTGCCTTTTCAAAATGTGAAAATCATTTTTCTGCTGTTTCTGTGGCAACATAATCTTTACTATGTACATACATCACAAATATTTTTGTAACTACGATTAAATTCATAGAGCAACACGTGTCGGAGATGTTTGTTTTTATGCACGTGAGAATTTGTCGTTTTCTAACGAACGCTTTAATGCGAAATGGAAAGCTCCACAACAATTTTGATAGAGAAGAATAAAAACTACCGAGTAGTAACTGAATCACATATACATTGACATTGACAAACAATTATTACTGAATAAAGTTCGTATTGAAATAAAATCCCCATGAACTTATGCACCAACCCAATAAGGATGTGACGATTAAAGAGTAAGATCGGTAAAAGGTGATTCCCTAGAGCCTTCTCGTTTCCGCCAAATCGTCACTCGATTATATCGCATAAGGAAAGGATTCATTTCCAAAGACGCTATTTTTAATATAACAAGAAACGTGTATTCCACGTAATAGGGGAACTTAAACACTGTCTGTGGAAAGCTATAAATACAATTAATCTATGAGCAATGAGGTTCAGAATGCAAATGACTGAAATTTTCGAAAAATAAGAAAAATAGTTAAGTGAAGCAAAGATTATACAATGTATAAATATTTTTTTATAGCAATTTACTCGTATCTGTATTATTTTTTGCTAACTACACCTAATTTGCTTGAAAAATTAATCTTCTTACTGTAAGATTTATTTTCACGCATCGTGCTAAGTTTAAATACATGTTCTTTAGTGCAGAAAACGCTGATATTCGACCTTAAATTTAAAGCTCGTTTTCTCGAAATACCGTTTTGCTTATTTTCGATAGAAGATATCAAAATGCAGGGATGGAATTATAAAAACACATAAAAATAAATCTTACGATTTGCGAGAAGGCGAACGGAAGTCTCACGCTTTTTTTGCTCCGATCTCATCACAATAACTGTCTGAACTTTAGCATTTTTTTCCTCAGCGGCGTACGAATCGTTCTGAAGATTTATCGGCATTCGTGCAAATGGAAAGTGACGCCACGTTAAATCTCGAAAAAGAAATCGCTGGGCAACACGCGAACGCGTGGCCAGTAACAAGTACCTATTAAAATGGACTATGGTGTTTTCATGTAGATCGAACGAAATGTGATATCCAATCACTCGTGAAACATCGTAAAGACGTGAAATTGTTAATAAAAAAATTTCAGCACAAAGTTTTCGAAACGATGCGAAAGTGTTCTCCGTTTACTTTGATCAATTTGTAGTAACAGTAAGTAAGCGCTACTTATGTGTGTAATTTAATAACAAATTAACGACTAAAAGCAATATTTATGGCCATATTATAGAATTAGCACATTATGAACTAAATTAATTATTAAAAAGACATAAATAGTGTATTAACCCTTTATTGCGCCATGCGACTTAAGAATTATGTACTGATGTATCCATATTTAAAATTTATTTTATTTTGTTATCATTGTACTATTAAATATAACTGTATTACTGTAGCGATACAACGATCGATCTATTGCAATTATTGGTTTAAAAATATTCAAATCAAAGTGAAAAATTGTTGTGGCTCATGGTGGGAGAAGGATAGGAAGGACGTTTCGTCCTGGGCCGGAGAAGGATCGGTATAAGTACGAATCGTACGGTTCTCGAGAACTTGCGAGAAAGTCGATGTTAACGCTAGATTTAAGGAACTTGTCAATTTTACGAATTTCAAATTTCGCGCTTAAGATTAATAAACATATGCACGGAAAATATACGCTCGAAATGAAATTTATATCCAAAAAATATGCTAACTAAGTCTTTAATAATAACATTTTGTTAATTTAAAGTACAATTGATTAGTATTATTTTTTAAAAACTGTGTTTTAATGCACCCATCGAAATGATTCAATCGAGTTTTGTAAATCTAGTGTTAATGGAATCCCTCTGGTGGCGCAGTGTAGGAGGGTCATCACACTGTCAATCAATCCTAGTTTTTTCTCTGATAAGCAAACAAAATTTGAGTTATCGACGATTAAATGTAGGTACGCACTTCATACCGTCCATAAGTATTTGATCACCTGCAGTTCATCTAAAATATACAAAATATATTTGAAATGAGGCATCTCGATATAATTTTTACGACATTATTTCTCTCTTATAAGGATCACGCTTCTATGTCAATCATATTATTTATATTTATATTCATTCTACTTAGGGATATTTACATTATAACCTTGATATAAACTTTTCTATCCAATTCCACCAAGTTGTCAAATACTTACGAACAGTAGTGTACATACAAGGTTCACACGCAACAATACCTTGATATAAACTTTTTTATCCAATTCCACCAATTGATCAAATACTTATGAACGGTAGTGTACCTATCGGTTTTAAATATCACTACTTAAATGAACCAGAGTAATCTCTCCATTGGGTCAAAAATTCAGAAGAACTTTTTTCATTTCACCTATAGCATGTTACTTTAAAAAATAAACTTTCTTAATAAATGTATATTGTTACTTCAATGCATTTCTTCATTATTTTCTTCAGCAAGTAATTTTAGGCTTAATTTCTGTAGTTATAAATTGGGTAAGTACTGTAGGAATCTGAAAAGATTTCACCTGTAACAGCACAGGAACAAGAGGGTCTTTTCCTCAGTATACGTAACCCATTCGCTGCCAAGGACGAGTATACTCGTGTTTGGCAGGGTCTCATGCATTGCCAAGACGAGTATACTCGTCCTACTTTAAATATGTTATAACATGCAGGCTTTTGAATTAGCAAATTTTTTGTGGCCACAAACATAAATATAGAAATGTAAAAAACTTGAAAAAATACTACTGCTTGCAAATGATTATGTATGATAATATATGTGCTCTTACAAGAAATAACAGAGCTTTGGTAAACAATAACACTCAAAATATAAATGGCAATGGGAATGACTTCGTATAATGTAGGCTTGGCAGCGAATAGGTTAACGTTACGCGATCGGATTAGTATATGTAAATATCAGCAAATAATATGCCAGATCCAAAGATACGTGTGAGAAGGGGGCGTGCCCTCTCTAATCTGTCCATTTAGACACAAATTCCTTCCAAGTGCAATCTTTTTAGCTCCCTACAGTAAGTACATGCATATGTTTCATTAACTGAACTGTTCGATTATCCGAACAATTCGATTTTCTGAACCACCTCGGTCTCAACCGGTTCGAATAATTGTCGCTCTACTACTGTAGTGTCCGCTTAAGTGTCGCACGTTCGGGTCCGCGTCGCGACACTTATCCGGGTCAGTAGATGTTGCAGGAATCGCTAGAGGTTATCTCTCATTATATCTCAAAGGCGAAAATGGAAAACAGCGAGTGTGAGTGAAATAGAAAAGCTCTGCTCGTATAATTCAAATTCATTTAAAATATAGTCATGTTTGGTATCATTTTTATCGGAAAAACCTCAGCAATTTGATTATAATAATCTCTTAACACGTTGACTGCCGTGGGGGCCACCGATGGCCGACACTCGACTTGGCTATAGCGCCATCGGGGCCACCGGTGACCGGCGACACGACCAATAGTAAAATACATAATTAGAGTAAATATCGATACCGATCAATTTTAAAATAATACCACTGTTACCATAATGGTTCGAAGAAATTAATGCCATACAGAACATGCAAAAATAATTTTATTAATATTATACAAGGAAAATATGCATATTTTTTTTCAACATAATACGCATAACAAGAAATTCATGTTGGCGCTATGGGCAAACCACGTAAAATGCGCGCGGCAGTCAACGTGTTAATAGATAATTTGAATTTACAATGCGTCGATGTTTAAGAAGGTAGTAAATATTACTTTCAGTCATTAAATTGTCACTAATTTACATGTTTCGGTAATATTTATGTACTGAAATCAATAGAAATTGATCAAGTTGATAAATTTATCAGTGTTCGGATACTTATGAGCGGTAGGGTATGTATAGCAAGAGAGAAAATACTGTTAATTTGTGTAGTCAAAAAAAAAATAATCATAAATTGCAAATAATCCTTAAATAAAGAAAGTAATACATACTTTTGATCAATTGATTAAAAATATTATAGAATATTACAAAGCGCGGATAATGTATAATTCGCATAAAATTTCAGATACCTGCATAATTCTTCGTTCCTTTCCATTATATCTCTCACAAACTAATTGAAATAGTATCAACCATTGTACTCCATTACCATACGTTTCCCTGATTAAATAATTAAAACAATATACACATCTATAAATACCACGTAATTACCAAAATTTTTAATCACAAATCTACCTGATTAAAACGTCTCTTCGGACGCAACCCAGTACATATTACGCGTGATAAGCAAATTGAGGCGCGTCACAAATAACGTAACTTATCCCGCAATAAGGTATCCATGCGTCGTTATTCGTAGACCATCCGGCTACAATACGAATCTCAGAGTGTGCATATAATTTACAGATAATTTTCATGATTTTAATTCGATCCGAATGACTGGTATTAGTAATACAAATAATTTCATAGTATAGGCATAATGACGGGCCGTAATATAAAAAATATAAAAATTGTATTTTTTCGGTGATTGTCCTTTGGGAATCAGAGATAACGCGCGAACGCACGGTCCGCTGAAGCTGTTCTAGGAATTAGTGCGGACAACTTCGCGACAATCATCCGGACCAAAAATACGACACTCGAGTGAACACTACTGTGCAACCAGAAAGAGATTTCTCCAAAAATCGAAATATCTTTGGAAATTATTTTTTTGTACCCGTCGCACGCGCCCTCCTTGTGCTGAACGTTGCAACAAGGTTAAACGATTGTACGTGTGCGGGCGCTCGCATCGCACTGAAAACATCTTCAGATAACGATCAATCTATTAAAAGCCTGCCCTGGTCTCTAAACGTATGGGAAATAGATGCACGTTCATTAAGATCAGGTTAAATTAGATCGATACGAGCAAGCAGAATCCGCCTTGTGCGAGACGGGGCCGAGTTCACGTGGATTCGTTTGCCACCTGTCGATGGAACCGCACGTGCCACCAGCTGGAGCTTTGCTCGCTGCGCACACGTGTGAGTAATGCACCAGACTTCGCTTCTTGGATGACTCTTTCGCGTTGCATGCATCTGTTACATTTCAGTTTAAATGCCATCTTGCGGTAATCATACTGCGTGAAATTTTTTTTTGTAATTTTATAAAAGTATATTTACTTGTAATAATAGGTACTGATATCGATTATAACCATATTTAAATGTTATATATTTATAATGGATAACGAAATAAAAGGAGGCAACTAATTTGTGCTCTGTTAATAACTTCTTTTGTATTACAGACGTGAAATTTAACAAGATATTTTGCATTTTAAAATTAAAAACAATTAAATAGCAATTACAAGATATTGTTATCGCACTAAGAATGAAATTAACCCGCTCGAAACCAGAGCCAAATTTAACGATATTCTACACAAATTCAAAGATTCCTATCACATATACACCGACGTATCCAAATTCAAAAACAAAGTAAACGTAGCAGTAATCAGCTCTAACGAAAAAATCCTACTAAATATTCACCATATGTCAAACATATTTAGTGCAGAAGCAATAGCAGTTCTCAAAGCACTTGACATCTCACACAACCGACAAATCAGAAACTGCGTAATTTTCAGCGATTTTTTCAGCCATAACTGCAACACAAAACCTACAAAATAAGCACGAAATAATCTAAAGCATTCAGGAACGGTACACAGAAATGACAAATAAAGAATATACAATTATTCTCGCATGGATTTTCTCAAACCAGAATATAACAGGAAACGCCAAAACAAATCAGGCTACCAAAGAAGCTGCCTTACTACCAACAAACAATGAGATTAGCATACCGCTAAAAGATATTGAAAAAAATATCAGGAAGTATTGAGGGATGTGTAGAAAAGGTAGTCTAATATTGGAAAAGTGTTAAAAATATATATTTGATGATACAATAATACAACCATGAACTATGTCCTTCCTATACCGAATTTCACTTAGCACTCGCTAAAAGCCACGTCCTTCTTTATAGTTTAAAAGCCTTATTACCGTTTACCTTGTCAAGTATGCCGGTTAGTGTCCTTTGGGTTTTTTCGAAATGTTTTACCGCGAGGGTGAAAGCGGCACCCAAAACATTTTCCGATGGAGAGTTTTATTGTCTAACTGTATTTTACTTTTACAGAAAGAAACTTATCGAGAAATGATAATGGTAATGGTCCATCGTCAATTCCACGAAAACACACAAACTAACATGACGGAATCCCAACCTCCTCACTAAGCTACAATATGTATAAGAAATCATGTAAAACTATTCAGACTGATAACTGGACACAAGATTAACCAAGAAACACTTATTGCAAAAAGAAGCATCTCCGCAGTGCGAATCCTGCGATCTTCCACTCACCGTTCGACGTATAACACATAAATGCAGAAAACATGATCAACTACGCAACAGAGCCGAAATCCTTAAGAACTTTAACCCCTTGCCATACTTCGACGAGTAAGACTCGTGGTCATAATTTCGTGTCAAACATGAATATCACGAGTGGGACTCGTTGTGTCAAATTTCTAGATAATGGCTAATGAAAATAGGGACTAAAACTTATATAATCTTAGCAGTAGTGTTCGGCAAGCATCGGCCGATATACTTCTGGATTTTTCCCGGCTAAATGATAGTGCAAGGCGTCAGTAGTGGCGGATTCGGGAAGTGCACGGGGCTAGGGGCCTTGTGTTCAAAGGAGCCTTGAAATTTTTTTTATTTTTTTTTTTTTTTTTTTTGTATAGTGGAAAATTAAGGAAACATAATTCAGTTTTATAACATTCAATCATTTATGAATTCTTCTGCCTTTTATATTTGGAATATTATAATTCCTATGTATTATATTTGATTGAATAAAGTTCATAATTCAATATTTAAGTTTTCTTTTTTTTTTATTTAATGTTTAGGAGGGCTCCAATTTTGCGCCCGGGGCCTCAACCAACCTAAAGTCACCCCTGGGGTTAAGGAAGTATTCAGGTCAGAACAAAGCACAGACAACCTACAGAAACTCATCAAAATGATAAACACATGGGATCTAGAGATGTACACAGTCGTCGCTAATGACCTAGCTGTCGATGCGACGTTAAAAAATGAAAGAAGAAAAAGATGTGGTTATTTTTACTTGAAACTTGAAGCGCACTTTAAATCAAAATAAAGAAACAATACGGATTGGATGAATGATATGTATTAAAATACAAATTTTCATTATGTGTCTCAGCTACATTTTACATACAAAGAAAGTTAGAATTACAGGTATATCTGTTTCTTAATTTTGAGATACAGAATATACTTATTCAAAAAAGAAAATACAGTAAAAAAGTAATGAAATATAATAGAAACGTCAGTATTCACAGAATTTGAGATGTTTACTACTAAAGAATTATCAAGAAAATCAGTTCCTATTACGTGTTGCACAGATTTGGGAATATTATTAATAATAAATACTGATAGTTCGTAGTATGTATCGCAATGTATTTTAAAACACATCGATATTTATGTTTAGTTCGATTCTCAATTTATTGTATTTCTAGAGTCTACATTGCTTGTTAGCTCGGAAAATACAAACTAACGCTATCTCTGTCAACAACCACTTAATTTTACCCTATAATGAAACGCTTTAATACTAATTATACAGTATTACACGATGAATTTTAATATTTACTCATAACAACCTGTCCATAATTAACAGGAAACAAAAATTTATAACACGTTCGCGACGGGTAATTTTCGGCGGAACGCTTATTATCAGCTGAAGACTGTACATAATTTCCAAAAATTTATAATTGAATACCGAAAGGTCTGCTATTTAAATTTCTTGTTATTAATTTATTTTAATTTTTATAAATTTATAAATATTAATTTATAAATTATAATTTTTATAAATTTTAAGCTTCTTGATACGATACTTATAATCATTTGTAGTTCAAAATTTGAAGAAAATTAAATATTACAAACGAAATACTTAACTACACACTGAAATATTAAATTAAAGTACACAGTACTAATTGCAGCAAAATAATGACCAATTTGCAATTTTTATGAATTACGTACAATAACTATATTACGCAGTCGATATTAGATAATTATCTCAATTAACGATGTGGCATTCGAAAGTAGAATTTGTAAAGACGTTAGTTCACATCAGCCGCAATCGGTAAAAAAATTTGTAAAGACTTCAGCGGTCACGAATGTGTTCATAAAAAACACCTGTAAACAATATCGGTTACAGGTTAATGACTTCACAATATAATAAATACAGCTAAAATCTAAATATAGTTTTCTTCTGCTGAAAATCAGCAAAGTAAGTGCTATATCGGGAAAACCAGTTGAGATCGGATGTACACTACCACCAAGAAGTTTGGAAACATTTAAAGTGTTTTAAAAAATAATTTAATTATGTTTTAAAAAGCTAAACAAATATAATAAAAGAGTAGGATATTGAATGAAAAACATATTAAAAAACAAAAGTTATATTTATTTTATGAACTTATCATTACAATTTCGACTCGTCGAATAGCCCTACTTTTCACTATGTTTTAATATTGGACAACTAAAAATCAAAACTAACAAAAACAAAAGCAATCGACTTGAAATGAATATTGTAGTATCAATGCACAAACGCGACGATGCGAAATTATATGTGCGATACAGTTAACGTTCGTTCTTTCTTCTCGTGCTAAATCGACGAATCTCAACGCATTACAAGAAGATCGCAGAAGTCGTTGATAAGTGATTCTACATTGTATTTTTTTGCTTAATTCTAATACTGTTCTCTTCTATATTACTGTACAGATGAAGTATATATATTATATCATACAATGCAGTTGAATTATTTATTTCTTTAATTTTTGTTTACAAACCTTTTTGACGGTACTGTATATATCAGAAACTGATGAATTCATCTCGAAAAGAAGTAGCTACCTAATAATTTGAAGAAAAAGGTAGTGTAAAGGAGAGGAAAAGAGAGAGAGAGACGGAAATTAAGCGGAATAAACGGAAGAACGGAAGATACGGAAGAACACGGAAGATCGGAAGATACGGAAGTCACTGACACTTTCTGAAGTCTCTGTCAGAATAATCGAGCTCTGTGGCGCGTGGGAATTATTTGGTTTTATTCAATAACAACAATAATAATATAACTACTGAAGTTTTAACAATACTAAAACAATACTCTTAATCACTCTGTCTCTCCTCGCTGCTCTCTTTCCTTACTGCCCTCTTGCCACACAATCTCTCGCGCCCCGAACATTCACTCGCTTAAATGTACATCCCTCAATCGCTCTATCTTTTTTCCACATACATTCCTTTTTCACTCGCACTCAAAATCTTCGCATCCATCCCTTCCAATCACGCAGTCACGTAGACTTCATTCCCACGGCCCAGTTTCTCGGTTTCAAACATACGCTTGACATAACCCAGCCATTCTTCGCTAACATTCTTTCGACCACCCAAGATTCGTCCACGGTCACACTTTTCCAAACATACCCGGATCATTCTCACTCGCAACCATAAATACATTCACACCACCACTTGAGAGGCCCATCTACTGGCGCCGTCCCGTCGCAGGTAGTGCCTGACTCTTACAATAGTATGATTTTAAAAAACAAACTTAACCTTCGCATTTCCGAAGATATTAATATTAAAAACCGCTTGAACCGTATACCTTCACATAAATAAATTTAAAGAGTAACGAACTCGTATCACTTTATCCCAAACACTGTACATGTAATAATATAAGGTGGTAACGTTTTATGACATAAAAATATTGCTTTTTCTGTATTAAATGCAAAACTCAAGCTTAGAATACTATAACAATTAGTTCCATTTCATTAAACTCGTCTATATTTTCATTTAAATTCTATTTATGGTCAGCTTTAAGCAGAACTACCGATATTCAAAGAAGATACACTACCATTCATAAGTATTTGACCGCTTGGTGGAATCAGATAAAAAATATTATATTAACCCTTTGCACTCGAGGACTTAAATTTAAAGACGGGTTAATCTTGTGGGTTAATCTGGGTTCTTTTATTTATTTAAGTTCTTTAATCTCTTTATTTATTTAAATTCTTAAATTTGTCTTCAAACTCGAGGGCTCCGCTATGGAGACAATGCAAATAATATTTACAACTCCGGGCGAAAGACGGCAGACCCATTATTTCTGTGATACCTGCATCGAAAAGCCACGATTACATATTGGCGATTGTTTCAAGAGGTATCACACCTTGGACGATTACAAAATGTAATAATGTTATAGTTTTTTGTTTTCTTATATACCACAACATTTGAATCTATAATCAATTAAAAAAAAATAATAACGTACAATGATGTCTTTCGTTTGAATGCGCACATCATTTACGTATATATAAATATGATTTCTTCACTGAAACTGCTTCGAGTTGCTGGTAATATGAATGAAAAAAAACTTCCAGTGCAAAGGGTTAAGATTATAATGTAGATACCGCTAAATTGAACGAATATAAATTTATATAAGTGCAAGAGAGAAATACTGTGGTAAAAGTTACATCGAAATACCTTATTTCAAATACATTTTGTATATTTTAGTTCGACCGAAAGTGGTCGAATACTTATGGACGGTAGTGTACGTTCGGTTGACAAGTTTTCCCACCATTGAAAAAACAATTTGACTTCACGCCTCGCGAGTTCTAACTATAGTTCAGCTTTCACTGCTCTTCAATTGCGCCAGTTACGGTTCACTCAGCTACGACCATGCCCGTCGGAGATTCTGATTATCATAATTATATTTTCTCCGAGTGGATGAGTCAGCGGAGAAGTAGTACGCGGAGGAAGGCGAAAGAGGATATCGCCATAATCGAACCAATCCGCAGAAGATTGACCAAGATCACTGTCTGTATCCAAAGACCCTGAAGAGAAGTTTACGCGCCGGTTATCAAGCAACTTTGTCAACCGTGAAGTTCAAACTTTGCTCATTATTTCGTGTCAGATTAATTTTGTTGAGGTGCAACGACGTTGAAGAAATTTCAAACGTTACACTTCATAAATTTTTCGATGAGATACCATAGTATGTTTCATTCCGGTGTACACATTGCAATTATAATCGACTATAATTCTAATAACAAGTAGATATTATTTTTGTATAAAATTATAAGTTG